>JAYGXS010000143.1:23671-47828 GCA_036362985.1 Ligula intestinalis
GAGAATTTACGCGCGCAAGCAATAGCACGCGTAACTTACGGCAACCAATGATTACGCACTCAGGTGTAACAACATTAGTCAATCAGATGCCGCAGAGGCACTGCAGCGAGAAATCACTCTACCGCGCTCCCAAATCCGCTGAAGTCGCCGTTATTTTGCTACTAGGGATGTGATCGCTTGTGCACAGCTATATATATATATATATGTATATATATATATACAAGAGCGGCAACCAGAGCACTGGAACAAAATAAAGAAATACTAGCTGGCGCAATAACCAGTCGGGCCAATCATATCCTGCAAGTTGGTGCATTTAAACAAAGTTCCTGAAGGTTACCTACGTGGTGACTGGGGGCATTGAAGATTAAGAAAGACGACCACCTTTTCTCACTCAATCTTTAAGTCATGATTCGTTGCAAAATACACGCAAACACGGAAGAGCCATGCGGCTTTTAACAGTAAAAATATAAGAAACTGAAAATATAGTTTCAGCATAGACAAATTGAAAATAATCGGGCATTTCCCGGAAGTCATAGAGCAGATTTACTTAGCGATCGGTGATTAGGTGCTTTAGACGTGCCAATGTCCAACACAAATTCTTTAAAGCGTGAAAGCAAAGTATACAAACTACATGATGCTTGCGAAAAATTCTGTCGTAGACTTTGTACTATAAAAGTTTGTTGGCAGGCGGAACCCAATATTTGATTGTGCCAAGGACCTCACGAAGTCAGATAAAAATATGCTATTTACGTCGCCAACTCCTTGTTTACCATGACCTCGACGAGTGAAAAAGTGCTCTTCGTATGCCATATGGTCCGTTTTGCCCGTGAGCCTTCAAGGACTTTAGGTAAAAAGAATCAAAGAAATTCTTAACTGGGAAGACATAAGGATGGTGTGGGGCTGAACTTGGTGCGAGCTGTGCGATTTATATTGCAAAATACTGCCATTTAATTTCGACATTCAGGTATCGTTCTTCGGGCTTTAAGTAGGCATATTAACTAGAGTAAAAATTATTGCAACTGTGAGGTTTATCATATCAACGAAGCAAACCCTGATATGCTTCCACTTAAGTGACTTCACTGTGCGCACGTATAACCAGACAAGTGCGACCTTCCAGCTGGAAGGTCATTATTCATTGAGACCTAGGTCTCACTGAAAAATGAAGCACAGAGCATTTAAACACAAGCCCCTACCCCCGTGACACATTTCTATGCATAATATGAATACAAGCAATATTAAAGTTATTCCTGCGGAGCTGCTGACAGCAAAGATTCCCAGGCCTGTATGCATATGACCAGCGCAAACGTGTGGACTTTCCAAATGGACTTGCCTTTTGAGACCGTAGTTCGCTTCTGTGTACAGTAAATCAATTTTATTTTCGTCACTCTCTTGGCCGTATGATTGTGGCACACAAAGTACAATGGACTGATCAAAAAGAATAGCTGTCAATGATAGGCATGTTGTGATACTACCCCGTGTCTGTTGAAAAGATCATATGATCTTATCCATATGGACAAAAAATTTAAATATTTATATAAATTGATTTTTCTATTAGAAGAAACGACTTATAGTCTTTGGTTCTCTTTTATAAGCAACAGTTCACTATCCTAGCCAAAACCTGCTGCCAATTCCTTCGTACCAGAAATATGACTGATGCAAAAATAACGTATTACGTATTGACAAGTAAGACCATCTACTCACGATGCTTGACTCACTGTCTGATCCAAAACGTTTTTCAAACAGTCATTCAGTCAGCATATTTGAGGGAAGAATAGGCTTGCGCCTTTAAAACCTATTTGTCACATCAAAATCGCAAAAATTATGAACAATGGTTACAAGTTTTTAGTCAGGACAATCTAGACCATCACATGGTGCAGTGGTGTTTAGTGGCTAATTTATCACATAGTTCCCGTTGTACTGTAGCATACGTATATCAAGTCGGTGTTTGAATGTCTCCACAGATTGGGACATAACAATCGCCTCGGCAAGGTTATTCAATGGGTCGACGACCCGATTAGAGAAAAAATACTTCCTCACATCCGATCGTCCTTGGGGAAAATACAGTTTTGAGGGATGTCCCCGGGGATAAGTTGTAGTGTCGAGTGGGAGCAAGTCGTCCCATATGAGAGCGCAGTCCAAGCCGCGTACGATCCGGAAGGTCTGTATTAAATCTCCACGTAACTGCTTATAACTTAGAGGATGGAGATTAAGGTTATGTAGGCTGATCCCATATGTTAGAGAACCTTGGCCACTTACTAATTTTGTGGCCCGCCGCTGCACCCTTTCAAGTATGTTATAATTCTGCCGCAAATATGGTCTCAAGGCTTGAATTGCGTATTCAAGATATGACCTTATGAAGGTACCGAAGATTTTCGAGAAACAGTCTTTGTCAAAAACCGTGAATGCCCGCTTTATGGCGTACAACATTGAAGTTGCAGTTTTAGCCACCTTACAACATTGTGTAGAAGGTTTGAGGTTTTCTGTCATCCAAATGCGGAGATCCTTCTCTATTTCTCTACTTGGAGTGGGATTCTGTTCAAATGATAGGGTCGCGCTTCAGGGACCAAATTTCGATTTACCAGGCGCAGCAGAGTGCATTTGTTCAAATTGAAGGACAACAGCCATCTATGCGATTAATCGTTTAATTGACAAACATTTTCCTGGAAGTTATATTCATCAGCAGTACACTTGATGATCTTCCATATTTTTACATCATCTGAAAACAGGCACATTCGCAGTCCAATTCCTGTACACAATCATTAACAAACAAGACGAAGAGTGTGGGTCCGAGAACTGAACCTTGAGGGACTCCACTCTCGATGACTGTCGGCCTTGATTGCTGTCGTCCTACACATAGCGTTTGGGAACGACCAGCGAGGAAATTCTATATCAACGCAAGAAGTGTGCCTCCGATACCCATCAGTCTCAACTTGTGCACGAGACGTTGGTGTGAAACACTGTCGAAGGCATTCCGGAAATTAATGTAGGCCGCATGTACGGTTTCTTTAGCATCAATTGCCCTTGTCCAGCTTTGCATCCTAAAAGCAAGTTTGTTACACATGACCTACCCCTACGAAAGCCGTATTGCGCATTCGACAAAATATTGTGAGTTTCACAATATAGGATCAATTGCTCCTTTATGATCTCCATTACTTTGGAGCATATGGAGTTCAGACTCACGGGTCTGTAGTTGTTCGCAGATGCACGACTACCCCTTTTGTAATCCGGCGTAATGTGCGCTGTTTTCCAATCCAGCTTTCAGTATCAAACGATTTCTGGCACATCATGGAAGACGGTTAAGCCAGCTATCTAGCAAGTTCCTTGAGCAAATTCACAGAAATCTCATCTGGGTCCGGAGATTTACATTCCTTCATGCTTTTTAGTTCTTGGAAAATCTTCTCTTCTCTAAACAAAATATCCTCAATATAGCTCGTCAACTGTTGCGACGAAGGCAGCTTCTATGGTGAAAACCGACTGAAAGTACTCAGCAAAATGTTCTGCTTGTTTTTACATTTGGAGATATTGAGAACATCATAATTTTGCATGCAAAACCCAAGTAGTCGTCCGCTAGTCAAACGTGAATTCTATAATTACATGTAGCTGCAATAACCCCAGGTGGGTGAGCACATTGCTTGCGGGTAACAAGGTTAATGCGTGTCAAATTTGCACTTATATAATTTCACACAAGTAGAGAGTATAACATCTGCAGGCAGGCCGTTTCATGCTGTAACCATTCTGTTACTGAAGAAAAATGTGCTTTTCCCAATTTTTACTTTATCTGTTCGTAGTTTTAGGAAATTACCAACAAAAGTGGGTTTCATATTCTGGGTGAAACAAATCACTGAGAACGACCAACATCCGAGGCCGTTGATTATGTGGAAGGTTGATACGAGATCCCTTCATAGTTGCCTGTGGGAACGAAAAACTACGCTTAGGCTTGGTCACTTTTTTTACAGGTTGGTGTTACCGGACCTACAACCATTTTCGTTGTCCGCTTCTTGACCTTCTGTGCGAGGGTACAATCCTTACGAGTCCAAGATCACTTTGCCTGTATAGCGCATCCCACCGTCCGAAACTTTCAAATATTCTGGAGAATCTGTCTGAACAAACCCCCATTAAAGACTAGCCTGCTGAGCTGCAGTATAAGCATGGTCAACTTGATCGCTTTAGTTAAGTTCATTGTTGGGTTCTGTGAAGACATTATCCTCACAGCCAAGTTTTTCTGAATTTCACATTTTTGCAATGGCGCACCGTCTGGACTGTAAATCATGGAGGCTCCACAGCTGCCAGTTTGAAGAAATTTGCACTTAGTAATATTGAGTGGCATGAACCAACGCACTAACCAGTCTTCGAGCTTCTCAAAGTTTATTTACAGATGGCCTTCATAGGCCGCAGGAATCTAAAAATTCCCTGTAGTGAGTTCAGTCTACAAGGACTGTGCCGTACCTTTGCAGCGAGAAAAACATGCTTACTGCCACGAAATAAGTAGGCAGTTATGCGAAGTAAGCGTACAGTCGTCGTGGGAGTTTAGGGTAATAAGGTTGAACCCTAGCTAATGGAATCTTCAGGCCCGGTTCCCTAGGAGAAGAGAAGACTGTGGGAGGCCAGCGTAGTAGGAACAGCTTATTATGTACATAAGAGGTGGATACTAGGCTGGAGGCAGTTGACGCGGACGGGCCTGCGTTCGCTCCCCAGCGGGGCTGAGTCCGGTGTGAAGTCAGCTCGGGGATTGTCACAGGTGGCCAGAGCGGCCGTTGTGTGACTCTGCCTCAGTGCAGTGACTGGTCAGGCCAGTCGGACAAGACTGGTATAGGCTGGCACGGGGGCGTACATGCGCACTGATGCCCGAGGCCAATGGTTGAGCGTTGATTTGTGCGCGCGTTGGAAGGAAGTAGGCCTATAGGCACTAGTCGCCACCGCATTGTGAACAACTTTCCACATTTTGTCATCAGTGAATAGGAAGATATCACAGTCGGGGTGCCTAACGCAGTCACTGACGAAGGCAAAGAAGTATGTGGGACCTAAAAATGACTCCCGAGCAACTGTGGGAACTCGTAAGATCAGTACAATACTGGCGAGGTCAAGGCTACACGGCGAAAGACTCAGTTTACTATTTCAAAAATAAACTGGACGTTAGATAGCTCTCAAACTTAGGGATGACAATCTGAAAGCCGTGGTTTAAACGAGCAACAACCGACATGGTTTAGGGGGCTCAGTGCAACTAAATGCATTCCGTACGACTGTCGCCAGACCGTGTTCGCTGCCAGCAAACAGGTAAACTGCACGCAAACTGTAACTACTGTTTCCACTTTACTAGGTACGCGGCTGAAAAGCGGACGCACACTAACTGCCGTAACGGGTAGCAGAAAAGGAGATGGAAGTGAAGACTGAAGGCATATAAAAAGACGTTTAGTGATCTGTTAGAAATGCACGATAACATGGGATAGGGGGAGAAGGGGCGGGACTGTGGTATTGAAGTCGACAGACGGGTATACATATTTACATTACAAAGACAATATTTCGGATGGTTTACGGCTGATTCGCTTTATGTCGCCTTCTTTTTGCGAGCAGCGGCATCCGCGACGTCACCGACGGGCAGAGAAACAGCAGAAGACTTGCGCTTTTGACTCGGCGCTGCGGGAACAGCTGAGGCAACGGCGTTAGCACTGCCTGCGGGCCCTGCGCCAGCGACTCCACGCTGCTTCCCCTTTTCTTCTAGGTCGCACATCTCCCTCTCAATGAGAGTGATCAAAGTGCTGCATCGCCGTTGGAGTTCCTGAGGAAACAGGCAAGAGGCGGGGATTAATATATGCCAGGAAACTGTTGCAAAAGGAAGTTGCAAGCTGGTCGGCCGTCACGACTTCATACTGACTGGGACCACACGATCCACCAACACTAGTGCTAGCTAAAAGTCCAGACAAGTGGTTCGCCGGTGTTTCGTCGCTGCTTGGCACAGTTGTGAGGGGGTTTAGCTCATCAGTGGGTCACGCAGCAACCCTGTGGGCTTTCTGGTAGATACGCCAATTTCAGGTCTGCACCCAAAGACCTTACTTTAAACTGATTTACTCAAGTTATAAATAAATTTCTGAAGCAACAACTCCAACTGTAACAGAGAGCACGTGGAAGATGATGGGGCGATTCACTGACGAGTCAAACATCCCACAGCTGTGCCATGCAGCGGCAGAATATCGATGAAACACGTGTCTGGGTTTAAAAAGCGTCTCCACAAAAATCAGCCTAACTCTTTTTACTTTCCTTCGGTGTAGCCGTAGCAAGACCCAGTCAAACCTATTGATGATAGGATCCGGTGGTGAAGTATGTGACAAACAAACATGTTTGAAGTAGCAGCGCCACCCTTCAGACGGTCTGGGATTAGTCGGAGTAGACAAGACAACTGTCCTCTGGCATGGCGATAACATAAGCATCAGGACTGAGATCGCTTAAATAATGCTGTGGGGCGAAATGTGCATAAAAGCTTGCTGCTGGGCGGTTCTTCGAATGCAAGTCAAGGTGCAATTTGTAAGAAGTAAGACACTTTGTATATCACTAACAGCAGGGTATGACACTTTAATATGATACCCAGGATGGAAAGTTAGTAGCAAACACTTCGGAAATTCAATATTTATCTTTGCAGAAGGTACTTGCTGGAACCCCCAGACCGTGCTCATAAGTGTTAGATATCCTGGCACAAAAGCAACGGTGACACACAAAGAAGTGTATCAGTTTAAAACTCACTAACACTAACTCCTGTTTCAACCCAGTCCAGAAGATTGCAATTTAGTTTTAAGTTCAACCGATCTGTTGTCCTAGCTAATCGAGCCATCAGCCCGCTATGGGGGTGCAACAGAGTTTGCTTCCACTTTCCCGCAAGGCAACGACAAGAAAACTTGTAAGAACAGAAAGCTTAGACCTTACTGCTGGAAAGATAGCGCAAAAGGGTGATGATTACTTGTATGGCTGGCTAAGCCGGGCACGGGAACAGCAATTGCCAACGATAACTGTGGGTTTGCGCCAAATTTGTGGAACATTTGGTGTAGGATTAAGCTTGGTAAGTATTAAGGTTGGCGATTAGGTTAAGAGTTCGTGTTAACCGGAAGGTCTGTTTAGGATAATGGTCGGGTTAATATGAAAGTTACAATTTAGTTTTATATTGGAGTGAAGGCGCGGGAATAATTATCCTGCTTGGAATTTATGGCACAGCTATTTGTTGAAGCATTGTTGTCCCGGAAGAAATTTGTACGAGGCGAAGATGATGACGTCATTAAATTCTGCTAATCTAGTGATCTTCGCTTTATACAGCTAATTATTTTAAGTGGGTGGTAGGTCCCTACTCTCGTGTCCTGCATAGACGGCCATATAAGTCATCCTTACCCGCAAAAGTTATATTAATCTACATAAGAAAGGGGCCTGGGGCCCAGAGTCACGCAGAAGTGAGTGCAGTTGCTTCAAATGCAATTTGTCCCGACGGATGTGCTTTGTTGTGGCAAGTGTTAAGAATAATTTGGGTGCACTTTTCTAAGCTACAAGAGCACTATCCCCGCTTTCATGTTGCATTCAGTATTCCCGAAGTTCTTTGGCTTAAGTAACGGAGTGTCGGGCCAAGAACGGGCGCTTTTGGTACATGCTACTTTTCGCTTTCAATTAAACTTCTAAAGCTGTGAGGCTCCTGCTGAATTTGGAGAGGAAACTATACCTAAAAGAATTAATGGATATCACTCTGACTAGTCCAAGGTTCAAAATCAGGGATGCTTCCGCTCCGGAACACCAAAGACCATCGGAATGCACACTTGAAAGAAAATGTCCGGGAAACCAGTATACGAGGTGTGTCGGCACCCCCAAATCACTTAGAGTCGAGGAGGACATTTCAAAAGCTAGCACGCCGTACTTTCTGTCGGACAGCAGACAAACAGGACTGCTCCAATATCGCCACCCACTTGCTCCCATAGTAAAAAAGACACTTATCGATACAAAGATTCCTCAAGCGCAGATTTACTAGTGATTGAAAATGTGTGCATCTACCTTAGTGTGACGACACAAAGGAGTGGGGTAGCCGGGCGAGCAGGAAATAGCTCTACCACAAGGGAATCTCCATCCTTCAAAGACCAGTGGGGTGCAGGAATCCAATACGGAAAAGTCAGGCAAGACCAGACGCAGGGCAGGAACGCCTACGCAATCCAACCGAATTAATTGATTGAAAGTATTCAACAAAATGATCACACGGTAACACCAATCTGATTATGCAGCATGACAACGTCCAATCTAACATGACAAAATCCGTGAAAATGGTCACCAAAGAATCCAACAGATAAATCTTAGCGCATCCACTCTATAGCGTCCACCCTACTCTGTCTCAGTATCACTTAATCCGGTCGTTTTTAAACCCAAGTAGTTGCAGTACATTTGCAAATGTGAAAACCAAATAATGGCTCGAAAACTATTTTGAAACCATACCTGTACACTGCGAGAGAATTGGGGGATAAGCTTCTCAGCTGCGTTACTTTTCCTAGTTGTTGTAGTACTTGCCGACTTATTATTTGTAAGGAGACACGTTTCGTTAACGTTATCGAAAGTGCATCGGTAAAGCTTGGGGTTAGAAATAGATAATATTGGACACTAGACTTGAGGGTTAGAGTACGGGTTTCAATTGACAGTTTTTAAGTTTGGATTAGGGTTATACTTGTAATTACTTTTAACGTTAGGACTAGGGGTATGGTTTGATTGTTAGAATTGGGATTAACATTTTAATGTCAGGGTTGGAGATTTAAGGTTTCATGGGTTTAAGTTAGGATTGGCTTTCGAAATAACAATATTTCGCTACTGGATAACCGCAGGTGCACTACCCACCGCCATATTGCGGCATTGACCACTCGCTTGACAGGTGGACCAAAGCCCTAAGCAACAACGAAAACTATCTGCCATTTCGTTCACATAAATATTTTTAAACTAGAGTCGTAAGACACCGCAATATTTCGAAAGATGATAATGATGCTTAATTTGCACTTTCATGAAGACATAATTTCTTACCATGGCTGTTCGGGATCGGATGAACCAGTCGAATCGAAACTGCGGTGCTAGACGCACAGCCAGCCGAAGATCATCGTACACGTTATCACGGTCGAAACCCAGCTTGTGCAGCATGCAGATCAGGAAGCGATCTTCCTCCTCAGTGTAGTTTTTGCCCTTATTTGTGCCATATTGGATTCGCAGCTGATGGAAGGGCGCACGGTAGCGGGCCATCTTCACATCAAGAGCCCGTTTGACAGCCGCACGACGCTGGATTTTAGCCTCGCCACGTTCAATCTGCGTCGAGAGGGGAAAGTAGACTTAGTATGGGGGTTAGAAAGCAGCAAAAGCGACTCAGAAAGGATATAAATAAAAGTGATGAGAACTCACTTGGGCCATATGTTTGTCAACATCCTGAAGTTCATTACAGCGGGCCCAAAACACCCTGGCATACCGTTTAACCTCTTCGGGTGTTTTACCTTCAACGTCCAGCGAGATGGACTCAAGATCATCTCGACCGTGTTTTTCATTAGCCTTAATAAACTGCTGGAAATCTCGCTTGGACCAATTGGTGAAACCCTGGCGACACGGAACAAAAAATGGAAGTATTTATTGAGAGCGTGAAAAACGTAAAATTGCATGCGGAAACGTGGGGGTTCAATATTAAAATTAAGTGGGTGATGGCAAAAGTGAGTTCAAGCGTTCAACAGTATCGGACTAACAACTAGTAATCTCCTACAAGTCAATTCTCATTAGACTGCATGAACAGAGCTCCATGTGACAATGAGGTTTGGGAGGCCAGTTCACCTACACCAGTGGCTATCGTGCAAGCACTGTATATGCACTTTTCTAAGTTATAATGGCAAATGCCCGCTGTTGGTTTGGCGAAATATCTTTGCGATACGGCTTTTGCCTTCAAGCGGCACTTTATGGCTCGCGCCTAAATGAGATGCGCATACTCTGTAAGGACGTGATGCCATAAAAACCGGCGTACAGCCCCCTTATGCCTACTGTGAACGAACCTGATTCAAAAGTTCCTCCTTTTCGGCCAGTTCATTTTCATCAAGAGGAGCAGCTTCATCAATTCGCGCCTGTTCTTCTTGTCTTTCACGTTCCCCATCAGAGCCGGCTTCCGGATTCCGAGGAACGGTGTAACCGATGCTTTTCCTAGAGAACATGAAAAAAACAGGAGAGGTTATAGGGTAAGCAGCAGTTTACACGATTTCTTGAGGACAAGGAGCTAGAGAAAGTGCTTCTGATTGGGTCTCAGGTTGAAAGCAAAGAGGCTTTCGTTCGTAATTACTGGGTAGCAGGGACATAAGACTGGTGTAGTGTTTCGTTTTTCCAATTAATTATTTGTGCGCCAAGGGCACAAAGCAAACTATGTTGGATGCAACAGAATTTTCCAGCCGAGAATGCCTTATTTTGCTAGTATTATCCACCGATTTTGTCTGCTTTCAAACTTGACTTACAGCTATCGAGACCGAAGTCTCAGAAATGGTCTGCTAGCAACTGTCAATAATTCAGAAATGACCGTAAAAATCTACAATTTTTTCTTAGAAGTATTAAACACTTCTTAGCGTGACATATTTCTGGGTAAATCGTCATAGACCAGATTCATTTGTAGCCTAATGGGGTTTGTGTCTCGGACAAGCTCAACTAATTAGGTCCCAAATCAAGAAACCCTAAGAACTTAAACCAAAAGGATGGCCGCAGTATTTATATCATTTAAATAATAAAGTTGCTAAAAATCTTCAACAACGGTCGTGTGAACATCCAGACGCGCTGATGTTGACAACCAAAGAGCAAATGCGAGTGACCAAAAAAGTAAACCTAGACGAATCAGGGTATGTTAAGTTGCTACTTGATGGAATAGTCGAATGGGAAGTCGTACAAACATAAACAGCTACACCCTACCGATAAGCGTAGATCTCCTTATCGAGGAGCTCGAAAAGCCTTGGAGGGAAGAATTGAAAGTCCTGGATATTGGGCTGTTTCGGTGGTCTGGGAGGCTTGGGTGCTTTCGGTTCAGAGACACGCAGGGCCTCTCGGAAATAGGCATCAACAGCGTAGTTGGCTTTACGTTCACGCTTTGGCGGCTCGATCCATCCCTGCGAGCAAAAATGTGACAGTTAAATGATTGTAGATGACCAAGTAACATCAAATTCTCTCAAACAAGTCCTTTGTGCAAGGTATGAATTCATACAATTATTTCAAAGCATTACATTGCTGTGCAATATGAAAGATTCCGAATTTAAATGATTGCAGTCTGTTGTTGGTCCAGCAGAAGAACGTTCACCGGTTCTAGCCAAAAATGTCAGGAGCAAAGTTAGAAATGACACAAATGCTGTTTTGTATGGTGGACGAAAAGTGCCCACGTTGGTGACAGGAAGTATCGGTGAGTGAATTAAATTTTAGCACAGGACTGACAAAGCACCACTTAGTAATTTTGCAGTTCTCTTCTTCTTCTGAATCAACTTAGCCATCTTTCCAGCATCTCGGTAACAAAACTTATTTCTGATTAGCCTCCACGCGTGGTCAAGATGAGAAGAGACCATGTCGAGTGCAGAACAGGTGTCATAATGCATCTTTGACAAAAGCCTTCTCTGTTGTCTTACTATCGGAGTCCCTCTTGTACTTTTTACGGTTGTGATCATGCCTGATCTAGCCGGTCTCAATGATGTCATGAACGGTACCTCTCCATGCGTGACGAGTAACGGCATCGGATCTGGAAAGCTACAACCATCGGAGAACATCGGGGTGGATCTTCGCGTACAGTTGGCAAACAGCCCAATTTTCGGTTCCATGATACTGATTACGTGATTAGTTTTTTGGGCAAAAAGATGACATGGTCTGGGGCGGGAATTGATGAATTGAGCAAGTATTCCCAATTCAATGACAAAAAATATAACTACTCCGTAGAACATCTAGAAGGCACGGGTCACTTAAACCCACATTAAAAGTATTAAATATGGTTCACAGAGGAAACTTGCGACGTACTAGCAGAGCCGAGTTGTGAGACTGTTTTGTGCGGTAGTCTTCACCCTCGAATATGTAAGCAGAATCGGGAACTTCGTCTTCTACATCAAAACGCAGCTGACGAAGATTTGACTCGCCCATTTTGGCCAGTTTTTCTTTCATTTCGGTTGTACGCTGTTCGCCTCGGGCCAGTATCTCATCAATGTCCTCATCCTTGATGGTGCTCTCTTTGCTGCGGAAAATGTAATTGGCGTCGTACTTAATCATATCCAAAACCTCGCCCTTCTCCAATTTATTTGTTTTTTGGTCAACTAGGCGGCCTGAAAGGAAATGAGTACGCAAAAGGTGTTAAAGGTCTAGAATGCAACGGTGCAATTATAAGAAATTAAATGTAAATTAAAGTAAAAAACGATATATTGTAAGGCACATACCCTGTTGGATAACGAGATTATCGAGGTGCAGCTTCATATCAGCCCGCATGACGATTCTCTCCTCGACAGTGTTCTCCGTTATGAGACGGAATACACGCACGGTCTTAGTCTGTCCGATTCTGTGAGCTCGGTCCATGGCTTGCAGATCAACTTGAGGATTCCAGTCGGAATCGTATATGACAACAACATCGGCCGTGGCCAAGTTGATACCTAGACCTCCGGCTCGAGTGGACAACATGAAGATGAATTTCGTAGAACCAGGGCGATTATATTCGTCGATTGACACCTGCGATAGTGTAATAATAACGAAGACCGTGGGTTACTTAAGTCAGACCAATAGCAACAGCAGACACTACAAAAAAAACTTCTAAAAAGTAATTTCCAAAAGGAGGTGCTGTTTCAGAAATTTAAAGCAACGTTTCCCAGGTGCAAATTTAAAGATGGCAAAAACAGCATTTATTAAATCCATGGTATTTCGAGAAAGAAATAGAAATACGCCCGCGTTTTGAAAGGGATCAAATATATTCAAAATAGCGAGTTTCGACTATCACCGCTGTGAGAATGCTCTTAACTGTGGCACTAATCACTTATACCATGATCGAATGGGGTTCATTGAGAAAGGCTGGAAGACCAGTAAGTTTGAGGAGGCACGATATCATAGTCAGCTGTGGTTCGAATACAGTGAGACGTGTACACAAATGTTTGCCATGAAAGCGTATATGAAAAAACCATGAAACACTTAGTGGGGCCCAAACACTCGGGTCCATAAGGTTTTCAAGAAAAAAATCGTGTGACTGACTGACCCACGTTACAGGAAAGTAGTGCTTAACGAATTTACACACTTGGGCGTTAAGGAGTTTGTCAGATATGTGGAATAATCTCGTGAGCACATACCTTAAGTTGCACGCTTTCTCAACAATGCATGAATACTTACACATAGCGAACTATCAACCTCAGAAAATCATGGGCGAAAATAAGTCAATTTTTTTCCATTCTGCGAGAAAATATAGGGAGACTCGTGGAATACCTGACGTTCCTCGTGACTCGTCTGGCCATCCAGTCTGAAATACTCATGTCCACGCCACAGACAATAATCTTCAAGAATGTCAAGTGTGCGAGTCATCTGGCTGAAAATCAGCACACGCGACCCCTGTTCCCGGAGACGTGTCAATAGTTTATCCAAAAGGATCATCTTTCCACAGTTGTCAACAAGATGCTGGTCGGTTGTATAGGGCGGACCCGGTTCCACGCCATCGAACAGATAGGGATGGTTACAGCATTTGCGCAGCTGCATCAGTATGTTCAGCAGCCGCACCTTGTCAGTTTTTTGAGTAGAGGAGTTCACAAGGTCCAGGTCTTTCATTAGGATCTTGGTATACAGCTCCCGCTGCATCTTGCTCAGTCCCACATAGATCTTAATTTCTTTCTTTGGTGGGAGCTTCTTTTCGACATCACTTTTCACACGACGGAGGAGAAAAGGCCGAAGTATCTAGAAAGGAATGCGTTGCTAGCGAAGGAGATATTTCAGTGCTTACCGAATGCAAGCGAGTAACGAGTGTCTCCTCTTTCAGTGACTGAGAATTAAAGAGTTCGTCAAAGGTGTCGGACGAAGAGAACATGTCGGGCATTAGGAAATTCAAGAGGGCCCACAGTTCATGCAAATTATTTTGCAGCGGTGTGCCAGTAATCAGTAGACGACTCTGCGACTTGAATTCGCGAACAACTTCAGCCAGCTTTGATTTTTCGTTCTTGATACGATGAGCTTCATCAATAACGAGATAGACGTAGTTGTAGCGCCGTAATACAGGCTTCTCCTTAATGCACATTTCGTAGCTAGTAACAATTATATCCCAATTGCCCGGAAGAATTTCCTCCCTTATTGTACGAAGCTAAACAGTAGGGTAGACTAAGAAAGGTAAGAGGTGAACACCTACCCTATCCTCTTGACTGCCGATGAGGACAACGGGCCGCAAACTAGGCACCCATTTTCGGATTTCTTGCATCCAGTTTGAGAGAGTTGATTTTGGCACGATAATCAGAAATGGGCCATTTTTGCCGCGGTAGTGTTTAACATAGCCCAGGAGGGATATTGTCTGCAGGGTCTTCCCGAGACCCATTTCGTCTGCTAGAATGCCGTTTGTGGCATTGAGGCTCAGCTGGATCATCCAGTTAAGACCACGGACTTGGTAGTCACGCATTTCCCCACCCTTCACATCTACATAGAAAAGTTAAATTACAACAAAAATGTGATAACGAACACCATGGTGATGAGTCAAAACGTGTGACCGCTGCTAGACCTCCACGCTTGGTTTCGGTTAAAAGTTGCTCATCCTCCTCTTGTTCTGTACGGCGATGCCGATGACTTTTAAAAAACATAATGTTAGGGAGCAATACTTACTCAATGGCAGACAAAGTCGTTTGAGCCTTTGACGGACTCAAAATTGTTGATTCATCTCCGGTTTCCTTTTTTGCTGTATATAAAGCAGCCTTCTCTAACAGATCCTGCATGCGCTTCACCTTCTCCTAAAACGTCGAGAGTTTGTATGAAGCAGAGGTTACAAAAAACCGAAAGAAAAGAAAGGGTACGCCAAAATTTTCATCTCTACGTGATTTTTTTTCAGTAAGTTACATTCTCATCATTTCGCCCGCGCGAACAATAATGTCTACCATGTGTTTGACTCGTGAGTTTACTGGCAGCAAATTTGCGCCGTATTTGCCACACGATTCCCTTTCGCATCTACCCATGTCCACTGTTAAGACCCGGGCAAGATTGGTCGCAGCGGCTAACTAAGCTAAGCAGGCTGTCTACGCGTACCACACAGACGCTAGTCCACGTTTGAGGGGCCACCTCTTCACAGAAACAATAAGGGGGCAACTCGGACCCCACCTGAGTGGGCGTGCCGTGTAGGCCACAGTAAAAATCCACTACTGTCTGCCTATAATAATAATATGTTTATTATGCCAGTTTACAGGCAATCCTAAAAGGACCGAATTATCTTGTCAGCTGGCAGCCCTTCAAGCCACGACATCCAGTGCATCGTGATATGCCTAACAAGTGTATCCGCTGCCTTACAGTTAGGAATATGTATTCGAATTCATTCTGGCGTTGGGATTGGACACGAGTGGCTGATGTGGAGTTCGCCCGCGCCTAGGCGTGGCGTGACATGTACTTACAACTAACGATCAGCACGTGATCAGCAGAAGAGCTAAAAAAATCTTTGTAAGAATGAAAAAGTGGAGTAGCATGAATAAAAAGTAAATATTCAACTTGAAACCTAATCAGACACAAAATCTAGAAAATTGTAAGATGTTTTAAAAAGCACAACAATTCTGAAGCAAAAACTTGCCTCGATTGCATTAGCATCCAGATTAAGTGGTTTTTTCGAAGCTCCATTGGCCTCGCCCAGTAACAACTGGAAATAAAAATACGAATTGGGCTTTTAGTCTGGGGCATAAAATCTGCTCAGGAACTGACACAAATTCACCGTAGTTAAAACCATTGTTTGCACAATCCTCAAAATATTTTGTTGTCACATAAATTGATGGTAGGATAAAGTGATTCAACAGTCGTAGTGGGTCGCGTCTCAGGACATACTCGTCCCTTTGTGCCTCGGGGCTCTTTCTCAAATTTACGTCCGGTGCGGCGTACAACGCTTGGAAAATTAGCAAGCACAAGACCGAAAGAATTCACACAGGCTAAGGTGTTCGAGAAATATTAGTCCTCTGTTATTTCCATAATCTCTGGCACGAGTCAGAGTTAGGGAACATTTCGTTAAAAATGTCGAAGACGGGTGAGAATGGTTTCGGAACGCCACTATCCTGGCCATATTCTTTGGAGGGGAGAGGGGAAGATAATATGGCTTTGCCTGTCAGGAAACATAAAATAGTCGGTCATTTAACTTTGCATACCGAGAGAATATCCTAAACAGGCCCGATCAATTCCAGGAAACCACAAACATGCAGTCGCATGGTAGTGGTGTGAACTAATCTGTCTTGACTGCATGATGGAATATGTCGACTCCGTTCCGTCTATTAGCTGGGGGTCTACAGGCTACACAATCTGTCACGGGGATCAAACAAATGATTGACAAATTGTATCGACAGAGACGCGGGGTACAGAAATGAACATTTATGCCCTAGTAGTCACCGGCCAGCGACAAGATAACTGCAAGTGTTGTGAAAGCCTTGCAGTACGAGTCGCATGCAAAGCTCGCACACGTCAGAATCTTGGGTTTAAGTATCACTGGCTGGCGGCGACTAAAAGGCCAAAATTAGTCATTGAGAAATCCATATTTTTTGATAGGCACATAGCTCGATTTTATCGTACTGCAAGGGTGTGGGTCAAACTGAACAAGTATAAAGAACAGTAAAACCTAAAGCATCGGTTCGTTCCTTGCAATGTGAAAACAAAGTATGCTTACTAGGAAATGTAAAGGACTAGATTTTTTGTGTTATGAGGGTTACCCGTTAGCCTGGCTGTAGACTACCGTCGCGTCCACAGGTGGCAGATCGCGGAACGACCTTCAGCTAAGATACGCGGTGAAATAAGGAGGCCTTTGGGTCTGGCGAATAAGCACTCGCGGACCTGCAGCGACAGTGCTAGCAGGGCTGAGGTCTGACATGCCAATTGCCTCATCCAGTGCCGCAGAACCAAATGACGCACTGCGACATGGCCACCAGAACCAGTCAATTACCGGATGGCTTGTGTGTAACTGAGGGACTAATATTTATATCGTCTCCACGTACGCACCAAATTCAGCTGTCTAACAGCGTGATAAGTTATTTTACTCGCAGCTGCAGGAGTTAGTTGAAAGACTTTCACGCCCTGCTTTCCTGATTATTGCCCCGGACTACAACAGCCGCACTGAACCTCGTGGCTCTTCAAACAGTTGTTTTGGGCATGACCTTCGGTTTGACAGTAGTGAGCAAATTCTGAATTTTACTGAGTATAACCAAATGTTCGTCACCAACGCATGTTTTTAGCATCTTCACAAGCCTGCTGTCTTCGTATTTTAAAGATGCCTATGTCGCTAGTCAAATGGACTACATCATAGTTCGTTCAAAGTTTCGCAGCTGGGTTCACGATAACAGATCGATGCGTGGTGTCGAAACTGCCCGTGGAGATGACCATGTTCTCGTTCACACACTTCTGAAGATTCACCTCTCATCTGCGCCCAAAACTTCACGTGCGAGACGGCTTGATTTCACTAAACTCGGCTAACCCGGCATTATTGAGGCCGTAAGAACAGAAATTCGTATCCGTTATACGACCCGAGCCGATGGTGAAGGCAGTATAAAGTGGTCATCATCATCGAAGACATATGTCTATGGGGCAGCTGAGAATTATTGATCCCAAACAGCGATTTCCCTAGGGCGGGCCACCAATGCTGGTAACCACATAAATAGTCCCAAAACCACGTAGAAACCCTTTAAATTATGAGATCCGTCAATGTACTTTGAAAACTATCACGCCAAACAGCTGTCACTGCAGCCTAAGTCTTACATATGACAGATGTCCTAAATATTTATCGTTTAAGTTCTGTGATTTGAGGAGAAGCGCTAATTATTCACGAAAAGCATATCAAGCTCTTCAATTTGAGGGCCAAAACTAGACTGTTTATCTAATTTCAGGGAACGATCCGATATTAAAGTCAATATTGATGTTTCAACTTACCATACTAGCAGCCTAGGTAATAACTAAAAGGCCCAGACACATGTTACATATATACACTTACAATTTCGTTCTACGCCTATAGACCTTAAATATACTGCTGTATACCGCGAACAGAAATTAATTTCTCAGGAGATTAAAAAGCTGAACTTTAAAAACCGGTATATTAACTAGAAAGCAGACAGGGAAAGCCGAGGGACGCACCGATGAGCTGGACCCCTCGCAGCTGTGCCAGGCAGCGGCAGAATACCGACGAAATACGTTTCCGGACTTTTTAACTAGTACCTAGGCTTAGTATCGTAAGTTACAACATCAAGTCTATCTGTTGGCAACAAGTGCATATTATGCAGTGGTTGACGAGTTTCAGACCAAATATATGCTTACAATTTCGGCCTACGCCTATTCACCCCAAATATACTGATGTATGGCGCGAACAGAAATTAATTTCTCACGAGACAAAAAAGCTGAAATTAAACTCAAATGTTAAACTGCGTTTTTGATTTCACAGGTAAGACTCGCGGCTGCTTTTGCCTCCTCGCCAAATTTGAAATCATGCCTAAGACTTGACGCTAACATCTGGAGGACTATTCCTCTAAAATTAGATGGGATACTAAGAATGAACACCTTGGCTTGCCCTCTAAAATCAAGCATACATTTTTTAAATCAGCCCCTAAAATTGATTATGTCAAATTTGAATTACCAGTAAATCTGCAAATTTATATCCCTTAAATAAACTATAAATACGTTTTCAAAACCCTAGGATTATTTTCGTAGCCTAACTAAATAAAAAAATAATGCTGTCGTCAGCGAGCGCATTGACAGCCGCATATAGTCGGTCGTATATGTCTGCTCTAAACGTATAAACGGCTTCCAAAACCCCTTCGTCACCTTATTACTTATATTTCACGGCTATTCAGAAGTGATTCCGTTTTTCGGCTGTATTCTTGAACATACCTCTCAAAAAAGACACTATGAGGCGCAGATCTTAATTAATTAGTTCTGGTGAAAATGGTAGGCACTATTTGTAAAGCCCTTCCTAGAATGAAGGCAATTGGTGATAAGGTGGATGTGATTAAAACACCGACCTAGCGATTTGACTATGTAAGCTTCAGGGTAGACTACAAATTCTTTATATATTCCAACAAAAAAGTGTGATGGTCCTCTAAGGCTCCTTTGGTTACCTTTTCATTTTTGGTTAATTTGCGGCTTGTACCAGATCTAACTGGTGTCTGACGACATTCACTCAAGTATGACAGCCATCAGCGGCGAATATGCGGAAAAAAACCCACTCCTAACTGCAAACACCGACTATCGAGTACCACGTTGAGGCAGCGTTTGTGACGCCTTCTTCGCGGTTTCTAGTTGCTGGCGTTACATTGGCACTGACATCACTGTATTCTTGGGATGGAGGATGAAAAACGTGCGTAAAACACCTCTTTAAATAGCCTGGCCTATTTGCACGAAGTTGTTAACGTCTTTTCACTTGCCCTCGATGTGTATTACAACCGTGGATAGGGGCTGACAAGAACGCCTGGAACACGCAGAACTTTGTGGCGAAGAAAAATGTCATTACGGGCCCATGAACGCTTAAGAAGGCTTCCAAAGAGCTTTTCAAACGAATCGATCCGGAAGGCAATGTAGTTTTTTTGTTTTTTTCAATAGTTTGTGAGCAGCAGCTGAACCCAACCTACATCGTTTGTATTGTATTGGTTTCATATGACTAGAAATGCGCAAATTACTATGTAAAGCACGAGCAACCAAACATGTGCAGATAGCAATTATAATCGAAACAATACAAAAGCGAAACAGACAACGACATACCTCCTCTTCAACGTCCGACATGTTGAGGGAAAGAAGCGGGCCAATAAAGATTAAGCGTGAGCTTAAAGGAACCGCCGTATGGCAAAGCGTTTATACTAACAAAACCCTCCCAATTTATTAAACTACGGTAGCAGGTGTGCGTTTTCCTTGATTGGACCTTATCTTTAAATTTATTATATGGTAGCAGGGCTGCCCCTCGCTTGCAACTTCCAATAATAGTAACTCCAGATGTATCGATTCCTTAGGAGGTCTCACGGTTGGGGAGCTCGTTCTTAAATTCTGCGTACATAGTCTTATCATGATTAGTCGCTCTTTTCGTGCGGCAATTAAACATTTTTGGCATTTCGTTGTATATAATTTGACACAGTTACGGTGTACTAGAAGTCAGGGACAACAAAGAGCATGAAATGGAAAATCTAATCACAGAAACAACAGATAAATCCCAATTGACGGGGATTACGTTAAGATTCTATGTAGGGGGCGTACATTGGAAAATTGAAACGATTCCAACTTATCGGCAGCACTCCGTGGCTCTTGACTTACAACGTCAAAGAAAAGTTCAGAACAATAATTTCGACTGCCCGTTTTACTTAATGTGTCTCGACACGCCCAACTTTGGTGCAGTTATATACTCCACTCTCCAGCCTGGGTCCTGTCCTCAGGCCTCTTCACTTTCATAGTCTGAACTGTCTCTTCTGCAACCAGTAGAGGTACTTCATGCTGAAGGATGATAGGTACTGTAGTCTACCTGACCATGGTTATGCGACCCGGTATGGCTTAAGTGTATCGAAGTGGGTAGAGACGTTTTCGATATCTGACGGTGACATGTTACGATGTGTGTAAAGAATGGGGTCGTGGAAATTGACAACATCATATTGTCCTTCTCCCGGGTAGCTGAATTTGATTGAAATGTGCGATGTAGAATATGGTCTTAAGCGTCGTACTCAAATGAATTTATAAGCACATAAGTCGAGTAAAAAACTCGCACTCTTCGGGTTATGACGGTATTTCCAAATTCACATATCAAGAAAGTGACGAACTTCTACCGATTGTTTGGGCATATATTTTCAGTTTATCTTTCAAACCGAAGATTTATATTATTCTTCCGCTCTTCAAGTCGGGATCTCGCTCCGACGTAAATGAATAGCAAGGTATTTATAAAAGTCTGGCTATGGTGAAAATTCTTCAGAAATTATTGACTCCCACGTTGTTAACCTCCTGCATTTCTATTGTCAGTATTGATTTTGGCCCGAATGAGCACGCGAAAGAAGTCACTTAGACGTTCCTTACCATCCTACCTGCTTTCGTAATGATCATTAATCAATGGTTATGGTTTAATTTGACCTTAGCAAATCTTTTGACAAGATGCGATTCGGAAGTCTTCTAGAAGACCTGGAATTTCTGGACATCTGGTCTCTTCCCTTTAACTTCATCGGTTACTACCTGTTAAAAGGCCTCATTTGATCTCAAGTGGCGTTTTGTAAGGCACGATCTTCGATCCACTTCCCTCAATTATTAGATCAGGGAACTTTCAGCAGTATAAAAAACTCGTTTACTTTTATTTATCTGATGATCTTAATTGCATCAACTCATTCTCTACAACATATCACCAACCCAATATTTGTCAAATGCGGCCAATCTGCCGCATATGCAATTCACCAACAACACCAACATCGACAATTCTCCGTAGGATGACAACACGAAGAAAAAAGCGTCTGAAGAAGCGGAAAGGGAGAAGTAGAAAGCCGATTTGTCTCCATAGTTGATATGAATGACGTGAAATACTTGATTTGTGAGTATATCACGACCTTTTACCTTTGTCCTTTTCAAAATGATCCTTTATTAACCTTACATTCTGCTCTCCGTGAATGGAGCCATTTTTGCTGAAAATTCAGGTTTGTAAAATCCTCAATATAGCATTCTTCTTCTTCTTCTTCTTCTTCTTCAATAGTCAATCGCTGATGAGGTTTGCTTACGCTCTCGCGTTGGATCTCAAGTTAGCAGAGGGAGTTTCTCTAATGCAAATGTACTTCTACGTGTTTTGGTCCGCCGAGCATACTCGAACCCTTGTATTTCAAAAAAATTCAATTTTAGAACGATGTACCATGAGGGGTTCGGATCAACGGTACACCTACACGTTACTATTATTACTTCACGTAGATCGCATTTAAAAAAGCAATGACGTGGCCCTCCGAGGCTTAGATGTTAAATTTAATTATTAACTTAAGGGTAAGCTGCACATATATTGATTGTTCTGAATGGTCGAGAATATGCGAGGCCCAGATAACTGAAAAGAAGAAGGAAAGACGTTCTCTGGGACCAGGAGTGTGTTTGTCCTACGTTTCGAACTCTCTAGCGAGCTCATAGTCAAGGAATGAAAAAACGTACAGCTCACAGTGTATTTAACACGGTCCTGCCCTCGATCTGCTCGTTCAACGCGAGGTAGGCATCAGGAAGCTTGATATGCCTGTTAATTGAGCCCACGCGTAAATGCCATGCTTTCTGCAGCAAGCGTGAAATTTGGTCGTCTGACCGACTCAGTATTCGTACGCGTTCGAAGTCGAAGCTATGTCCTGGCGTGGTGTGTGAGCGGCCACCAAAGAAAGCTTTTCATTCCGTTGCAAGGCGAGTTCATGATAACGTATTCTCACCAGAACCCGTTTGCCGGTTTCGCCAACTTAATTGGCTTGACAACAAAGACAGTCAATACGGTAAATTACATCGGACTTTTGGTTAACGGGTACTGGGACTTTGGGCCGCATAAGTTGCCTGTGGATTGTTACTTCCCGTCTGTGAGCGACGCCAATCCCAAATTCACTGACCAGTCGAGCGAATTCTGCAGAAACACCAGAAATATAGGTTATTGCTCGCCAGCGTGTCGGTTCTGGCTGTCCCTTTGATTTTCTTCGGTTAGCTTCTCGCCTGTATTTTTTGACGAATGTGCCAGGATAGCCATTCATTGTGAAGTTTCCACATATACTGGACCTCGGCCTTCTTGTCGGCTGGTTCGCTGAAGTGGGTTTCTACATGGCTATATAGCGTTCACACGCAGCTACGTTTGTGCAATACGGGATGGTTGCTGAGGTAACTCGGGCTGCAAGAAGCATTTGAAGATCAAGTTCAGATTCTCTGTGAATGATGACAAACGCATCATCAACATACGAAGCCACAATCGTGGTCGACAGTGCTATATATGCCCGTCCGTTGTATCGGGACATCATTACGCGAGGCGCGCGTCAAGCGCTGCTCAATGTCAAGGACACTTGGTCACCCCTTTCTTTGTTCTGACTGACCAGCCTTCGATCCTGGCCGACGGCTCATCCCTGCCTTTATTCTGATTGGCCAGCGTTCAGCCTATTACATTTAACCCGCATCATACATATACACCACGGTATCAGCATGACTCGCCACTTGAACTGTGCCTTCGTCCTAAGTACACGTTCTGCCTCAGACAGTCCTCTGTTTTGCCTACATGACATTCTGCCTACAGGCAGCCTTCTGTTTAGATACATAATATTATTTCCTGTCTAAAAACTGCCTTCCGTTCTCAATGAATAACAGACAGTGTTCAAAAGCCACTGCTTCCAGTCTTTGTAGTACTGTTACGGTAATCAGGCCAGATCACGATTGAGGAAGAAAAGTTACCGTTCCTCAACGTGCTGGTGTGCAGAAAAGACGGTTGGGGGCTCAAAACAACAGCTTACGGGAAGGTGACAAATACCTCTCGCAGCCTGAGTTACCTCAGCAACCATCTCGTATCGGGAGCTGCGGCGGTTCCGTTGACATTATTTAGTTTCTAAATGTAAATAAATAGATAAATAGATTGATATGTGAAGCAGCCGGGAGCCCTGTCATAACAAACTTAGTACCGTGACCAAGTAATGACAGTGCAGACAATTGATGCTCTATGTTAAAAACTAGATAGACGGCAGAAATGAATAGTGTGCCGGCAGGGTGTTTTACATACGTAAACGGTTCTTCGTTTAAATCAATAGCTAATAAGCTTTGGAAAAAATGGTGAACTCAAAAAGAAACAGCGAAAAAACTCCTACGTTGTAATTGGTTGCAGAGTTCAGCAAGCCCACACATTCGAAAAAACTGTAAGATAAAAGAACTGCACCGAATGTGGATATGGAGTACGATAGATTTATACAATACAGGGGAATAGGACCAAGCTGTTGATGAAAACATGCGGGAGTTCGAAACACATATTGTCGTGCGAGAATTCATAAAGCAGCAAGGTCTTTTTTCA
>JAYGXS010000144.1:0-13654 GCA_036362985.1 Ligula intestinalis
TAAAATAGTAAGTTGTACAGCCTTCTACTCATATCGCTTTATGATTCGGGAACGAAGTTTTAACCTACTTTGTCGATTCAAAACGTTGTTCCTGCAATTTGCTGTTGATATGTTTGCCAAAATGGAAAAAGAACGCCTTTGCTATTTCCGCACACACTAGAAAGAACTTCGCGTGGACAACTACATCCACCTTAGAGACAATATCCTTTCTGATGGTGGTAATGGTGCTGGTCGTGGTCAACTTTTCATCTTGCCTTCAAGCCACACTGGGTCTCCTCGCTACATGCACGAGAAAACCCTAGATGCTTTGGTTTACATTAGACATTATGGTCGCCCGGACCTATTCATCACGTCTACCTGCAACCCATCGTGGCCTGAAATTACTAATGAGTTGTTCCCCGGTCAAAAGCCGCAGGATCGCCATGATTTTTCCGCGCGGGTATTCCAGCTTAAGTTGAAAACCATGATGAGACTCATCACTTAATTCAAAATTTTCGGTTATTTTCAGTGTCACATGTACACTGTTGAGTGGCAAAAGAGAAGATTGCCCCACGCTCACATTTTGGTCTGGCTGAAGAAAAAATTGCACTCTTCCGATGTCGAAAAATTTATATGCGCAGAGTTGCCGGACCGATCCGTTGACCCTGTCCTGTTTAAAACGACCAAAACTCAAATGGTGCATGGCCCATGCGGTCAAATAAATCCTAACAGCCTTTGCATGAAGGATGGGAAATGTACCAAGAGATATCCCAAGTGATTTCTAGATGCAATTCAGACTGCTGGGGATGGTTAACCTCTCTATAGAAGGCGACAACCTGAGATCGGCGGATTCGAAGCAGTTATCAATGATAGGCGAAACGGTGGTGTGGTAATCGATAACCGTTAGATTTTGCCATATTGCCCCTTTCTGTCAAAAGTATTTAACGCCCACATCAACGTTGAATTTTGCAACGCAGCGAAGTCCATCAAGTACGTCTGCAAGTACATCAACAAAGGTTCCGATGCCGCCATGTACTCTCTCAACCACCGTAACAACAATGATGAGATTACCCAGTATGAAATGGGCAGATACTTCAGCAGCAATGAGGCATTCTGGAGAATCTTTGGTTTTGATATCCATAACCGTTTTTCGGCCAGTGAACACTTAAGCATTCACCTGGAAAATGGCCAGCGGATTTACTTTACGGAAGGATTCCTCTTGGATCAGCTTCAGAATCCTAAAGATACAACTTTGACTGCTTTCTTCAAATTGAGCCAGCAAGATTCGTTTGCCCAGACACTTTTTTCATATTCAAGTCCCCTCATACTACACATGGAATCGAAACAAGTGGGCCCGACGAAAGGTAGGTATTCCAGTTGACGGACATCCGGGCATCAAGTATGATGTGAAAATGGGCAGAACTTACACTGTTTACCCCTTTCAACAGGAATGCTTCTATTTACGAATGCTACTCCATGCAGTTAAAGGTCCAACATCAGTTGAAGATCTTAGGACGATTGACGGTTTTCTGTGTTCTACCTACAGAGAAGCCTGTGCGAGGCGTGGTTTGCTTCAAGATGATAATCAGTAGGAGAACACCATTGCTGAAGCTGTCGTTGCTAACGCTCCTTTTCAATTACGACGGCTGCTTGCGTTGTTGATCAGAAGTTGTGAGTTGAACTGCCCCCATGATCTATGGTTAAAGTACAAAAATGGTATGTCGGAGACTACTGACATCAACTACAGTTGCAAAATGCCTATCTTCCCGTATACTTCAATGCCGCCATCTACAACATGGCACTCATTCACATTGAAAACACCTTGGTTGAAATGGGTGGAGAGCAACTTGAAAGGTATGGATTTCCTCCTTTTGACAGGAGCATAGGGAATCAGCTTCTAACTGAAATTCAGCGGGAACTTTGCTACAATGTTACCGAGCTGGCAGCATACGTAGCTTTCAAAAACAAAGGATGCTGGTCGATCAACTTCACGCATTCAACACTATTATTGGCAGTGTCCATAACCGCAGTAATGGCGACCACGTTTTCTTTTTGGATGCGCCCGGTGGAACTGACAAAACGTTCGTCATTCAGCTGCTTTTGGCTGAGCTGCGCAAAGAAAGCAAAATTGTTTTGGCTGTTGCATCGGCTGGTATAGCAGCGACGTTACTTCCCGGTGGCCGAACTGCTCACAGTACCTTCAAGCTTCCTCTAAGGTTACCTGATGATAGCACCGCAACACGCCACATAAGCAGAGGTAGTGGATCATCTGAATTGTTGAAACGGTGCTCAGCTATAATCTGGGACGAATGTATCATGGCCAATAGCATTGCACTGGAAGCGGTAGACAGAACGCTGCGTGGTCACAGGAAAAAGCATTCCGTTTGATGGCATCACAGTGGTTTTCTCTGGTGATTTCCGCCAGACACTACCGGTGATTCAAAGGGTTACCAGGGGTGACCAGGTAAAATTCTTCCTAAAATATTCACCGCTATGGTCAACGGTGAAGACATTAAAACTCACGACCAATATGAGAGTTCTCCTGCACAATGCCCATGAAAACGACGGATTCTCCACCATTATCTTGAAGATTGGTGAAGGGAAAATTGACAGCGATGCTACCGGAAACATCCCTTTTAGTTTGGTTGCAAATTTTCTGAGCAGTGATGAAGATCTTAGAGACAAATTTTCCCTGATCTGCAAAATAACTTTACCAACGCAGAATGGCTATGCGAACGAGGAATTCTTGCTCCGACCAACAAATTCGCAATTCCATTAACGACAGAATTAACCGTCTTCTTCCAGGTGAGGAAAAACTGTACAAATCATTCGATACGACGGTTGATCCTTCTGACTGTGTTAATTATCCAGTTGAATTCCTGAACAGCTTGGAAATATCTGGCGTTCCATCGCACAAACTGGTTCTGAAGGTTGGTGTGCCAATTATGCTGATGAGAAATATTGATGCACCGCGGCTATGCAATGGCACTAGGCTAATTGTCAAGCGACTGATGTCATACCTTATAGAGGCCACAATTATGACCGGTTGTGCAAAATGGCCGTTTTGCACAACCGGGAGACTGCTTATATCCCCCACATTCCTATCGTGCCATCTGACACTCCATTTAATTTCCGACGACTTCAATTTTCCGTGAAGGTTTGCTTCGCCATGTCCATCAACAAGTCCCAAGATCAAACCTTCAGGGTGGCTGGAATTCACCTGAAAGAATCGTGCTTTTCTCGCGGTCAGCTCTACGTTGCGGTATCTCGGGTTGGCTCGAAAACCAATTTGTACGTATTGGCATCCAACGGCGTTACGAGAAATGTCATTTACCGAGAAGCGTTAGTCTGACGAATCTACCTTCCATCTCCTTAGGGTGCGTATTGATCCTTATTTCCTGCCTTCTCATGATCCCATATGGCTCACTATTGTTTAATTTCAAAATTCTGCTCTCTTAATGCCCATATTTACCACTTTCCGCCGCATACATACATATTTACTCGCTCATATGTTAATGCCACCTGTAGACACGTTTGTGATGCATTTGGACAAGCATGAAAAAATATGTTTTTTGTAATGATGCTAGACTAATTACATTGCCGCTCGGCAGCAAGTAAGTTTTGCCACCAAACTTCTCTGGCAGAAATTTCCTTTAAAAACCATTCGACTCGCTACTTTTCAATACTTTATTTGCTTAGAATAACTGTTGACGATCGTTGGTCTCCGGTGCTTCGATATCTGGTCGGCAGACCCGGTAACCAGCAAGGGTGTACGATGAGCTCAACTCCGGTACTCGGCGATGTTCTCGTGCCCATTGCGATCTTCCCCTCATGTGACCATTAGCATACTGATCAACCGTGATAGCCTCCTCCTGACATGATTCCAACACTTTCAGCAGCAGGACATCCGATTTACATATACCCATCGCCTCCCCCCTCCTGGCCCTAGCCCCACACTCGACAGTTTTTCTCCTTAAAATCCCGCAAAACGGCATTCGAAACTTGACCTCAGGAAAATGCCTGAGTTTTTTTTACTGCCTTCCCCTACCCAACGCTGATCCATTTCTGGCAGCGCCACAGGTTTTGCATCACAACTATGTAGAAAGAGGGAGTTCAAAGGTATTTACTTATGAATTTCCCAAGTAAAGCTGAAATTAACTGGACATAATCATTTTAAAAAGTTGTCTTATGCGGTTTGCCTACCTAAGGGTCTAAATCATGTCAGGAAGCCCAAGGCGAAGCCGGGCTTCCGCGCTAGTTGGAAATAAAGTCCAAGCTAGCGCCACATGCGACTGTGAACAAATCGTGGCAGAATGCCTTCAACATATGGATGTGGATGAACGATTTATTCAAGAAAATATGCGTCATCTTTTGTCTGATGGAGTAATTTAGCCTGCCTCGTCCCCTTGGCGCGCACAAGTCCTGGTGGTAGCCACTGAAAATCAATACAGTTGAATGGTTGTTGATTATACCCAGAAGATCGACAATTACACTCTTCTCTATGCTTATATGTTTCCCAAGGTAGATGAAATGATTGAACATATTGCCAACTACAATACATATAGCACTCTTGATTTCAAGAACGCTTATCACCAGATACCTATCCGGGCAGACGGAAGACCATACACTGCTTTCGATACTTGTGGTCGTTTGTATCAATAATATCGAATCGCATTTGGTGTCACCAACGAACCATGGATTACATAATTACGCGCGAGCTCCTAAAACATATCTTTATCTACGCAGGCAATATCACCATTCGTGAAAACAGCCTCGCAGAACACAATTCAAACCTTCGAAAATGTCTCGATGTTGCCGAAAAATATGACATAACCTTCAACGAGGACAAAAGTGTAATCGCTTCCCAGAAACTCAAACCTCTTGGTTACGAAGTGCCCAGTGGTAAGATCAGACCGGATCCGGATTCCCTGATATCCTTGCGTGATATAAAGCCACAACAATGAGTCGTATGACTGATTGCATACCACTCACGATTGATAAATGTCATGGGCTCATTCACAACAAGTCTTTACCTCTATCAGAAGTACTCGAGGCATTTGAAGCACCAATGAAGAACTTGCAATCGCTACCGTCAGATATCCTATCCCACTGGCTGATGAGACTAATGCCTCAGACGGCGCGATTGCTGCAACACTCAATCAGAA
Source organism: Ligula intestinalis (assembly GCA_036362985.1). NCBI lineage: Eukaryota > Metazoa > Platyhelminthes > Cestoda > Diphyllobothriidea > Diphyllobothriidae > Ligula > Ligula intestinalis. Next base: position 5,145 of record JAYGXS010000144.1, read on the forward strand.
TGGCCGAACAGTAGCGTTTTTTGCATAGTCTATCACCAAATAATCGACACGATTCTCAATCGGAAAAGCGACATATGCCGCAGTGGAGTTAATACCTAAATGAAAACATTTTTGCCTATGTAATCATTTGAAACTAATTACAGATCAAAGTCCCTATGCTTTTATCTAGGGTTATCAGCAAAAACAGGTGAAGAATGAAAAGATCGCATGCTAGAGGTTAGGGTTGTCACCATTCAGATTCAAAACCATTTACAAACCCGATAAACAAAATCTTGCAGCTGATATGCTTTCTTTTGGTTGGTGTGGGGCCTTGATAATGAATGTAAACCTGAAGAAACTGCACACATCCCTGCGTCATCCTGAGCTCACTCGGTTATCACACTTTGTTCGAGCTAAATAGTCTCTATTTTCTAGGGAAATGATTCGAAATGTTCTCACGAGATATCCTATATATTGCAAAGGCAAACCCCATTTCTTCTCTAAAGCAAGAGGCCAACTCATCATTCGAACGGCTGTCACGAATTCAAAGGTCCATCCCCGTCTGTGATCCACAACGTTATCTGCTAACGATTATTGATGAATATTCAGGTCCACCATTCCCATTTCCTTGTTCCAATCAATCTACCGAAAACATCAAAAACATGTTGTGCCAAATCTTCTCCACATTCGGTACATTTTCGTTCTTCCATAACCTTTATGTCAAATGACGTACAAGTCCTTCATAATAAAAGAGTGGCGACGATAAGGAATACTTAGCATAAACCCCAGGGAGACGAGCAAGTTGACCGTTTGAACCAAATTTTATAAAAGACCATCGTACTTGCGTTGAACTCTCAAAGATTGCCTGTCACGCACTACGAATCCGTTCTCCTGGACTTTATAAGGTCACTCCTGTGTAGCGCTACGAAAACGATTCCACACAAAGGAATGTTTATCTAAAATCGGAGGTCAACCACTGGAACCACTCTCTCTATGTGACTCACTTTTCCTGGCCGAGTCCTGTTAAAGAAGAGTAGCCAACAGTCCAAATATGATCCACTCTGTGAGGAGGTTGATCTGCTCCAGTGTAACTTCCAGTAGATTAACATACGATTTGTTGGTAGCCGAGAAGAGACAGTATCCAATCAAATGCTTGCTCCTAGAGGTGAAAAGGACCTCGGTGATTATAATCAGGAAACGGCTACATCCTTATTCGGAAATTTCATTCGACTTTCCCTTGACCAACCACCTTATACCGAACAGGAGAACAGTACCGGTTATACTGACAACGAAGATATAACAACACCTGTTAGTGCACACAACGAAGACGACACTCAAAAAACATAACCTGGAGACATTGATAAAACAATTGCAACACATTCACCCATACTGTCTCCGCAACAGAGACGTTCAGAATTTGTCAAGTGCAAACCGCCAACTAGACTTGTGCACGTCATATACCTTTTGCTAGCCTGAGAGAATGTTGTGATAACCGACTACACTGACCATTTTCTATCTCTCTACTACTACTCTGTTTTCCCTTTTTAGTTCAAATACGCCAATTGTAAGATAATTTAAGGTTAATTCTGTTTGAGTTACACTTACTCAATCGAACGGTTTTGTCTATTTTGATTACGACACCTAATTAGGTGTAATACTTCCGAGAAGGTACACAGTCCTGATAACAGAGTAGGACGCTGTCCGATGAGGTTTCCTTGTAAGGCAACGAGACATCTCACCGACTAAAAACTGTTTAAACTCATTGCGTTGGCGCATTTCATATTCTCGTAAATAAACCTCGTCCTTTTCGGAAGCTTAAGACTGTCATGATTAAATACATTTGCACGGTTACCCACATGATTAGCATACAGAAGCTGCTAGCGGTTAGGAACCCAGCAAATATTTATGCAAGTAGCAGAAATGTATTGAAAATAAGGTAAGAAGATAAATCTTGAGAAAATATAGGCAGATAAGGCAGATCAGTTGAAGACGTAATCATGAAGTCACCCTTCGTAGCATTTCAGTATTCCCGATTCGGGCAATAGTCTAAAGTGGTGAGAGAAAATATCATTAAATCACAGCATTTGCACTGCTTGATGTTAACATCATGATGTCAAGATCATTGTTCTATTTTGCTTTACATATAGACAAAAGGCTCGAGGAAAGGTGACAGTTCTGAAAATACGGCATCTGGCATGATCGAGGCCGGCTGGATCAGGCATGAATGCAGCCTTTATAAGCATAAATACAGGGACGGTTTATTAGGCTTGATGCGAATTGGAGGAACTAATCACGGAAAGTGGACAACAAGACGTTCCTCAGTGAAGACACTCTGCTAAATGGTTAAGTCTCCTACTTTGAGGGCTTATTAGTCACGTGCTACGACTTGCTGATTAACTGACTAAAAGTTAAAAAATACACGTGAACTAAGATGAATTCACTCGAAGATCTGCTTACTAAGTAGATATGTACTGCCTATGCTAGGCGTAGGGGAAATGATACAGTAGATGCAGAGCGGGCTAACATGACATTCAATGGAAACAAAAGAATCGATTAATGAAAGGGAGAGTTCACTGAACACTGTAAAAACGTACGTTTTTATAGGCCTGATTAATTTTCAGGCTTTCAAGGGTTATTTTATCCGAACTCAATGATACGTTATTTAACTTCGAGGCGGCAGCTTTCACCTGCGCGGCTTCAATGTTCTTTTGAAGTTGATTAATTTCTGTATCGATTCTGACCAGGTTTCCAATATCCTTGGAATAGAAATAACAGCAGTATCAGATAACTATTTAACAGAACTCCGGCATTTCCTACCTCTTTAAATCATTGGTCAGAGACAACTAGAAAAAAAAAGTGACCGTAAGCATTCACTTAAATAATTCATTCCAGCAGCAGAGATGAACTTTAAGCATGGAAATCCCACTTCTGCAGTAGTCCACACACTGCGGCATTCTCGCCATCAACTTTGACGTCGGCCAATTAGCTTAACTTTTTTCGTTTCACGAATAGATGCGAGTGTTCGGGGTCCAAGAGATTCCAAGGCTAAAGAAGATTGGTTGAGCACAATTTGCTTATTATAGGCCTTAAAACTGATGCGGGAATCCATCGATGGGAGGCGTCGTAACAGTGGACAAAAACTATACTTATTGGGGTACAAGTCAATCAACGATAAATGAATGTACGTGAGACCGCTCTGGCTCGATTTTATAGCCTGCCAAAGATTAATTAACCAAATGTCCCACTGTGTCTAATCGTTGACCTAAACGGCAGACATTACTAGAATTTGGCAGAATGAATGTACTCAAAACTTCTGTTCTCTCAAGGCAGTTCGATCCGCCTCACAATTAACCGTAAAACACCGAGGTAGGAAGATTATAACGTCGTTATTTACACACAAGCCACCAAATTTGACGCACAAAGTCTTGCACAAGAATAGTAAGGAATCAGGTTGGTTTTGAGTCTTGCGCAAGAGAAGCAGGTGAAGAGATTCGAAATTCACTCGAAAATGCATACCTCATGAAACTGTTCGAATTTTGAAAAAAAACATAGGCAAAGGTTCTTTACCGGAATCTTGCCTGCGTTACGATTCACGAGGGATGAAGAACAGAAGCAACAGCTGCCCCTCTTTGATGTACTGGTTAAGCTAAATCCCAACTGCAAAACTCAAACGACAGTTTACAGGAAGGCACAAAACTTAGCTCCTATTGTCTCAATGCGTTCGGTAGATGATGCATGGCTGTCTGCTACCCGGGCGCCTGTGCGTCTTCGAATTGATTGGCTAGCGAAGGAGGCTAGCCTGGTTCAGAGTTCCCTCTACTGGAGTTTCGTGTCCGACAATGACATCGTCAGTCCACGTTAGAAGTCTTTGGACGACTTCCATATCTCCTTCTCGAAGGGCATTCCATAGCCCAGGGATGCCTCGGGATGCAAATCCCTGAAGGTTTGATTATCACGAACGTAAATAACGCATACAATATCAACCAGTATTATTTTATTTACCAGAGACCCAGTCGTTGTGGTGATACGTGCTGTGGTCCCGCTAGATTTTGCACCACACATTGCACGAAACTAACTACTTGGCCAACACAGTTTTTAGAATAGTAAGTAATCAGGTTGGTTTTGAGTATAATCAGCACTGCTGTAGCAGGCAACTGAATGGCCCTGTGGTGATCAGGTGTCTATGACGGTGAAAGGGTTAAGAAAAATGGAACTAGCAAACTGGCTTTGGAGATACGTCGCGATTATCTGTACCGGTAACATAATCTACATTAGTGACCGATCAAAACACAGTGAAACATATACAGTAGAGCCTCGGATGACAAACAACCCAATCTACGACCAATTTAGGTAACGAGTGAGCTATTAGCATAAAGATTGTTTCGTTTGACAAGCTTCCGTTTGGTTAAGGATTTTCTTGTACGTGTGTGAGAGCTTGTGTCTTGAGTCTTGCACCCAGCTTCTCGGTCGCCTGCAGCCAATTAGTTATCTGATGCAGTTTGACTGGCCACGTTTCGCAAGACCAGCGTCTCACATGACGAGCTCAGTGCCAGAACAGAGAAAACTCATAAACAGGGATTTCACTGTACCTAACTATCGTCAGTAGTTAACTGCACGGATGCACCTTATAAACATCATCCGGAAATTGAATGGAAAGCGACACAATTCTTAGGATGACACAAGAAACCATATAGATGCATAGGCGTCATCCTAAACGATACCAGCTCTCAGGCGTTGTCTCGATCTTTCAGGGTGAACTTGAACCTACGCCAACAAGAGATGCTGTTGAAATCGCCATAGATGTGGGGGCAATGCTCTTTAGCATACACCTAAATGTTGCCGAATCGTGTTTGGGAGCGCAACTCAGCTCAACCGACAAATTTCATAAATTGCCAAAAACAATGCTACCACAGTTAGGCCGGACATCGTCGGTAGCAGAAAGAATTGCTCAAATTAACCACCGGTCAGCAGTCGTAGATGGAAGGTCACTCATGATATAGGTGAAGTGCAGCAGTGTCGGCTTAATTAGTCATAAGAAAAGCTATCACAAGAATATGTTGCCAAATCAACTACAGGTGTAAAATACGGGTACGTCGACGGCACTTAGGATCAAAAGAAAATAAACAAATGATACTTACTAGTTCCTTTTCAATGTCTGCCGATTTTGCTCATACGGAGTCGATACGGGCAAGAAGATTTGCAATTTCCGTGATCTGTTCGCCAATATTCGGTAGCGAATTTTGCTCGACTTCGTTCACATGTTCAATACTGCGCTGTCGTAAATCATGTATTGCCGTCACGAGCACGTCATGCGCATCGTGTAACTTTTGATTGAGTTCTTGCTCAGTGTTCGACAATTTTGACATCAGTATTGCTATTTTTTCCGCCTCATTTTCAACTGTGGGTCTAGTCTCTGCATTCAAAGTATCACATAGCTTTGCTACTTCTTGCTTCAGCTGGAAACAAAGGAAGGACAAGGAATGATTTTTACAAGAATTATGCTAGGTCACAAAACGTAAAAGAATAAGGAATTTTTGATAATTACCCACCCATCAAAAAGATCGAATTCCTTCAGATTGTCACAAGGGCATGATTACTGAGCTAAAATAGATTCATTTGTTGTGTAAAGCAAGTAGTCTAGCAAGAAGTCAAGCGAAAAGCCTTCTACGAACCATGTTGCGGTCAATGCGGCAGCATAAAGAGATCGCCGCCTAAATCGATTATGCGGAAAATACTCTTCAAATATTTAAAGGCGTTAAATGACATGTCATTAAATCTTCACGCATTTTGCCAGATGCACCATGATTCCAGCGCTACTGCCCTAAATCAACAGCCCGCACAACTGCGGTGCTACAATATGCCCGTCTTGCACCGTCAGTCAAGGTGCCCAACAACCTACTCAGTCCATACACGCATTTCCTAGGTTGGCTTTTTAAATTCTGTGACAAAGATGAAATCGCCAGATAGGTCTTTCTCAAATAGATAGAGCAGATTAGCTTAGCGATCGGTGATGAGGTCCTTTAGGCAAGCCAATGTCCAACACAAAATCTTAAAAGTACGAACGCGAAGCTGACAAACTACTTGATGCTGGTCATACCTCCTGTCATTTACTTTGTACTATGAAAGGTTGTAGCTAGGAGGGGCCGGATATTTGAGTCATGCCAAGGACATTGAGAAGTCAGATGACGAGATGTTAATCACATCAGCACCCCCTTGATTACTATAAACTCGGTGAGGGAATATAACGCTCTTCGAACGAAATATGGTCAGTTTTGCTCGTGAGCCTTTAAGGAGTTAAGCTGCAAAGTATCGAAGAAATGCTGAACTGGGAAGACATAAGGATGTAGAGAGGTCGAACTTGGTATGACCGGCGTGAGTGATAGTGCAAAATACTGCCAACACACGCGAACATGCGAGTCCCAGGAACAGTTTCTGCTATTGCTCTTCGACTACGTCTCTGATGACGGATCCCGAAACTTCAGGCGAAGAAAAGTATTTTCCCAGCGGTCAAGTAGTCTTCTTCGCAAAATACTGCAAAATTGTAAGGTACTTTGAATATGTAAAATGGTCTGTAGATTATCATGAGGGTTTTCGAATACCGACTCAAACGCTGCCTAAACCTCCGGAGGCAACCAACTAATCGTGTTTATTTAATACAGCCAGGTAAGGGACCTTGTAGCGGGTCTACTTGGCCTGAAGACGAAAAGAAGTACAAAAGGCAACACAAATGTAAATAATATAGGCGTACAATTAGTCAACAGTGCGACGCACGTAAAGTGCGGTGGTGCAGCTAACGTAAATCAGCAAATTTATAACAGGTCATTATAGAAACGAAACGTCCATGGGTAACTCCCGCAAAAGGGAAGTCATATCCATCGATATACCACCGGCAAGGCCACCAAATCTGCCAGTACACACACAAGTCAGAAGTTCTGATTAAGACATTGCAAACATATAGAACAGCACCTGTTTGGTGTTGCCAAACAATACAATAATATGCTCAAGGAATTGAGATCATTCACGAGAAAGTCGACACCTAGCAAGATGTCCCAAGTCAGGGCAGGGCTAACTAGGAAACGGTGGTGTTTGGTCTCGGTGGGGAAGTCTAAAGACAGGTAAATGGATACTAAGATGTGTAATTGTTGGCCGTCAATGGGCTAGGTAGGGGAGAAAGAGAATCAATAAGGCAAAATTGAGAAGGTGATAAAATATATAATCGAATTAGGGAAACTGTAGCGCCAGTGTCAAGGAGAGCTCGATAAAGAAGCTGATTAATGTGGACAGTAGTATAAAACGGTAAAGGTTTAGCGGCATCAATGAAGCAAACAGGAACAAAATGAATACCGGAGTTAGGGTCACGTCCGCCTCGTAGATTGGGATTGAAGGAAGGTCTGGGTCCACCTCGCGAAAAACGAGCGTTCGGAAAACCCGGCGAAGGTAATAAAAGCTCCTTGGCCCTCTGGATGGCGCCTTCAAGATCACCCGGCGGGTTGTGCCGAAGAAAAAAGTAAACCTCCTCCGAATTAAGACAGGTCTTAAAGTGGTAAAGGATGACGCGGTCCTTGTGGGCAGCGGAAAGGGAGGGGTAAGCGGCGGAAACTAGCCGTCGAAGATCATCAGAGAACGTCTGGGTTCGACCCTGGACGTCCAATAGGGGTTCGAAAAGTCTACCGAGCTGGTCACATAGGAAATGGAACGGTGTGGTCGAGCTATAGCCCTTCCTGAGTGCCTTCAACAGTTGGTTCTCTGCGAGATGCAAAAGGAGGCATTCGCTCCGTTGGCTTGCTGAGACACGGTTGAGATGGAATTTACAGAGTTCCAGCCAGCTAGTGAAGTCTCGACGACCATAATAAGGGCGGAAAGAAGTGGGGAATGTGTTGGGACAATTAGGGGCCGGGTCCGCCGTCTGGGCTGTCACCAGTGTAACAGGCACACCTGGTTTTTCCTCATTCTCTGCGACTGCCTCGCCTTCTACCTTCACTGGTGTTCCCGCTGTCGATCCTTGTAACCGAGTTGTCGGACTTGGTGCCTGGGATCCTTCAGAGTCAGAAGTCTGATGAGTCATGTAAGGGACCAACCACCTTTTTGTTTTAATGCACATTTGTAATTTTCAATTTTAGTGGCGGTCGTGGAGACGACGCGTGAGACAGTGCCGGACGGCAACCAGTCCGGAGCCTTGAAGGACGTGTCATAGGAGCACATGCTCTTTTCGTCTTCAGAGGAAGGTTAGTGATTATTATTCTTCTCGTAATTAAATAAAAGTTCACACTATACGGATCCCTTCGCGTTTTGTATCCCTAGTAACATTTCCCACCGGAATCTACCGTGGAATCCGGTGCGACATGTCGTGCATTTTTAGGCCGGATTGATGCGCGAATTTGTCACCTATGTCGCGCCGGAATCCGGTTCGACAAGTCGCGCCGGAATCCGCTCCGACAAGTCGCGGCAGAATCTGTGGCGAAAAGTCGCGACTGAGGACGACCCAATATAGGTACTTTTTAGCTTAATGCGAGCAAACCCCCGATAACGAT
>JAYGXS010000144.1:23654-47798 GCA_036362985.1 Ligula intestinalis
GAGAATTTACGCGCGCAAGCAATAGCACGCGTAACTTACGGCAACCAATGATTACGCACTCAGGTGTAACAACATTAGTCAATCAGATGCCGCAGAGGCACTGCAGCGAGAAATCACTCTACCGCGCTCCCAAATCCGCTGAAGTCGCCGTTATTTTGCTACTAGGGATGTGATCGCTTGTGCACAGCTATATATATATATATATGTATATATATATATACAAGAGCGGCAACCAGAGCACTGGAACAAAATAAAGAAATACTAGCTGGCGCAATAACCAGTCGGGCCAATCATATCCTGCAAGTTGGTGCATTTAAACAAAGTTCCTGAAGGTTACCTACGTGGTGACTGGGGGCATTGAAGATTAAGAAAGACGACCACCTTTTCTCACTCAATCTTTAAGTCATGATTCGTTGCAAAATACACGCAAACACGGAAGAGCCATGCGGCTTTTAACAGTAAAAATATAAGAAACTGAAAATATAGTTTCAGCATAGACAAATTGAAAATAATCGGGCATTTCCCGGAAGTCATAGAGCAGATTTACTTAGCGATCGGTGATTAGGTGCTTTAGACGTGCCAATGTCCAACACAAATTCTTTAAAGCGTGAAAGCAAAGTATACAAACTACATGATGCTTGCGAAAAATTCTGTCGTAGACTTTGTACTATAAAAGTTTGTTGGCAGGCGGAACCCAATATTTGATTGTGCCAAGGACCTCACGAAGTCAGATAAAAATATGCTATTTACGTCGCCAACTCCTTGTTTACCATGACCTCGACGAGTGAAAAAGTGCTCTTCGTATGCCATATGGTCCGTTTTGCCCGTGAGCCTTCAAGGACTTTAGGTAAAAAGAATCAAAGAAATTCTTAACTGGGAAGACATAAGGATGGTGTGGGGCTGAACTTGGTGCGAGCTGTGCGATTTATATTGCAAAATACTGCCATTTAATTTCGACATTCAGGTATCGTTCTTCGGGCTTTAAGTAGGCATATTAACTAGAGTAAAAATTATTGCAACTGTGAGGTTTATCATATCAACGAAGCAAACCCTGATATGCTTCCACTTAAGTGACTTCACTGTGCGCACGTATAACCAGACAAGTGCGACCTTCCAGCTGGAAGGTCATTATTCATTGAGACCTAGGTCTCACTGAAAAATGAAGCACAGAGCATTTAAACACAAGCCCCTACCCCCGTGACACATTTCTATGCATAATATGAATACAAGCAATATTAAAGTTATTCCTGCGGAGCTGCTGACAGCAAAGATTCCCAGGCCTGTATGCATATGACCAGCGCAAACGTGTGGACTTTCCAAATGGACTTGCCTTTTGAGACCGTAGTTCGCTTCTGTGTACAGTAAATCAATTTTATTTTCGTCACTCTCTTGGCCGTATGATTGTGGCACACAAAGTACAATGGACTGATCAAAAAGAATAGCTGTCAATGATAGGCATGTTGTGATACTACCCCGTGTCTGTTGAAAAGATCATATGATCTTATCCATATGGACAAAAAATTTAAATATTTATATAAATTGATTTTTCTATTAGAAGAAACGACTTATAGTCTTTGGTTCTCTTTTATAAGCAACAGTTCACTATCCTAGCCAAAACCTGCTGCCAATTCCTTCGTACCAGAAATATGACTGATGCAAAAATAACGTATTACGTATTGACAAGTAAGACCATCTACTCACGATGCTTGACTCACTGTCTGATCCAAAACGTTTTTCAAACAGTCATTCAGTCAGCATATTTGAGGGAAGAATAGGCTTGCGCCTTTAAAACCTATTTGTCACATCAAAATCGCAAAAATTATGAACAATGGTTACAAGTTTTTAGTCAGGACAATCTAGACCATCACATGGTGCAGTGGTGTTTAGTGGCTAATTTATCACATAGTTCCCGTTGTACTGTAGCATACGTATATCAAGTCGGTGTTTGAATGTCTCCACAGATTGGGACATAACAATCGCCTCGGCAAGGTTATTCAATGGGTCGACGACCCGATTAGAGAAAAAATACTTCCTCACATCCGATCGTCCTTGGGGAAAATACAGTTTTGAGGGATGTCCCCGGGGATAAGTTGTAGTGTCGAGTGGGAGCAAGTCGTCCCATATGAGAGCGCAGTCCAAGCCGCGTACGATCCGGAAGGTCTGTATTAAATCTCCACGTAACTGCTTATAACTTAGAGGATGGAGATTAAGGTTATGTAGGCTGATCCCATATGTTAGAGAACCTTGGCCACTTACTAATTTTGTGGCCCGCCGCTGCACCCTTTCAAGTATGTTATAATTCTGCCGCAAATATGGTCTCAAGGCTTGAATTGCGTATTCAAGATATGACCTTATGAAGGTACCGAAGATTTTCGAGAAACAGTCTTTGTCAAAAACCGTGAATGCCCGCTTTATGGCGTACAACATTGAAGTTGCAGTTTTAGCCACCTTACAACATTGTGTAGAAGGTTTGAGGTTTTCTGTCATCCAAATGCGGAGATCCTTCTCTATTTCTCTACTTGGAGTGGGATTCTGTTCAAATGATAGGGTCGCGCTTCAGGGACCAAATTTCGATTTACCAGGCGCAGCAGAGTGCATTTGTTCAAATTGAAGGACAACAGCCATCTATGCGATTAATCGTTTAATTGACAAACATTTTCCTGGAAGTTATATTCATCAGCAGTACACTTGATGATCTTCCATATTTTTACATCATCTGAAAACAGGCACATTCGCAGTCCAATTCCTGTACACAATCATTAACAAACAAGACGAAGAGTGTGGGTCCGAGAACTGAACCTTGAGGGACTCCACTCTCGATGACTGTCGGCCTTGATTGCTGTCGTCCTACACATAGCGTTTGGGAACGACCAGCGAGGAAATTCTATATCAACGCAAGAAGTGTGCCTCCGATACCCATCAGTCTCAACTTGTGCACGAGACGTTGGTGTGAAACACTGTCGAAGGCATTCCGGAAATTAATGTAGGCCGCATGTACGGTTTCTTTAGCATCAATTGCCCTTGTCCAGCTTTGCATCCTAAAAGCAAGTTTGTTACACATGACCTACCCCTACGAAAGCCGTATTGCGCATTCGACAAAATATTGTGAGTTTCACAATATAGGATCAATTGCTCCTTTATGATCTCCATTACTTTGGAGCATATGGAGTTCAGACTCACGGGTCTGTAGTTGTTCGCAGATGCACGACTACCCCTTTTGTAATCCGGCGTAATGTGCGCTGTTTTCCAATCCAGCTTTCAGTATCAAACGATTTCTGGCACATCATGGAAGACGGTTAAGCCAGCTATCTAGCAAGTTCCTTGAGCAAATTCACAGAAATCTCATCTGGGTCCGGAGATTTACATTCCTTCATGCTTTTTAGTTCTTGGAAAATCTTCTCTTCTCTAAACAAAATATCCTCAATATAGCTCGTCAACTGTTGCGACGAAGGCAGCTTCTATGGTGAAAACCGACTGAAAGTACTCAGCAAAATGTTCTGCTTGTTTTTACATTTGGAGATATTGAGAACATCATAATTTTGCATGCAAAACCCAAGTAGTCGTCCGCTAGTCAAACGTGAATTCTATAATTACATGTAGCTGCAATAACCCCAGGTGGGTGAGCACATTGCTTGCGGGTAACAAGGTTAATGCGTGTCAAATTTGCACTTATATAATTTCACACAAGTAGAGAGTATAACATCTGCAGGCAGGCCGTTTCATGCTGTAACCATTCTGTTACTGAAGAAAAATGTGCTTTTCCCAATTTTTACTTTATCTGTTCGTAGTTTTAGGAAATTACCAACAAAAGTGGGTTTCATATTCTGGGTGAAACAAATCACTGAGAACGACCAACATCCGAGGCCGTTGATTATGTGGAAGGTTGATACGAGATCCCTTCATAGTTGCCTGTGGGAACGAAAAACTACGCTTAGGCTTGGTCACTTTTTTTACAGGTTGGTGTTACCGGACCTACAACCATTTTCGTTGTCCGCTTCTTGACCTTCTGTGCGAGGGTACAATCCTTACGAGTCCAAGATCACTTTGCCTGTATAGCGCATCCCACCGTCCGAAACTTTCAAATATTCTGGAGAATCTGTCTGAACAAACCCCCATTAAAGACTAGCCTGCTGAGCTGCAGTATAAGCATGGTCAACTTGATCGCTTTAGTTAAGTTCATTGTTGGGTTCTGTGAAGACATTATCCTCACAGCCAAGTTTTTCTGAATTTCACATTTTTGCAATGGCGCACCGTCTGGACTGTAAATCATGGAGGCTCCACAGCTGCCAGTTTGAAGAAATTTGCACTTAGTAATATTGAGTGGCATGAACCAACGCACTAACCAGTCTTCGAGCTTCTCAAAGTTTATTTACAGATGGCCTTCATAGGCCGCAGGAATCTAAAAATTCCCTGTAGTGAGTTCAGTCTACAAGGACTGTGCCGTACCTTTGCAGCGAGAAAAACATGCTTACTGCCACGAAATAAGTAGGCAGTTATGCGAAGTAAGCGTACAGTCGTCGTGGGAGTTTAGGGTAATAAGGTTGAACCCTAGCTAATGGAATCTTCAGGCCCGGTTCCCTAGGAGAAGAGAAGACTGTGGGAGGCCAGCGTAGTAGGAACAGCTTATTATGTACATAAGAGGTGGATACTAGGCTGGAGGCAGTTGACGCGGACGGGCCTGCGTTCGCTCCCCAGCGGGGCTGAGTCCGGTGTGAAGTCAGCTCGGGGATTGTCACAGGTGGCCAGAGCGGCCGTTGTGTGACTCTGCCTCAGTGCAGTGACTGGTCAGGCCAGTCGGACAAGACTGGTATAGGCTGGCACGGGGGCGTACATGCGCACTGATGCCCGAGGCCAATGGTTGAGCGTTGATTTGTGCGCGCGTTGGAAGGAAGTAGGCCTATAGGCACTAGTCGCCACCGCATTGTGAACAACTTTCCACATTTTGTCATCAGTGAATAGGAAGATATCACAGTCGGGGTGCCTAACGCAGTCACTGACGAAGGCAAAGAAGTATGTGGGACCTAAAAATGACTCCCGAGCAACTGTGGGAACTCGTAAGATCAGTACAATACTGGCGAGGTCAAGGCTACACGGCGAAAGACTCAGTTTACTATTTCAAAAATAAACTGGACGTTAGATAGCTCTCAAACTTAGGGATGACAATCTGAAAGCCGTGGTTTAAACGAGCAACAACCGACATGGTTTAGGGGGCTCAGTGCAACTAAATGCATTCCGTACGACTGTCGCCAGACCGTGTTCGCTGCCAGCAAACAGGTAAACTGCACGCAAACTGTAACTACTGTTTCCACTTTACTAGGTACGCGGCTGAAAAGCGGACGCACACTAACTGCCGTAACGGGTAGCAGAAAAGGAGATGGAAGTGAAGACTGAAGGCATATAAAAAGACGTTTAGTGATCTGTTAGAAATGCACGATAACATGGGATAGGGGGAGAAGGGGCGGGACTGTGGTATTGAAGTCGACAGACGGGTATACATATTTACATTACAAAGACAATATTTCGGATGGTTTACGGCTGATTCGCTTTATGTCGCCTTCTTTTTGCGAGCAGCGGCATCCGCGACGTCACCGACGGGCAGAGAAACAGCAGAAGACTTGCGCTTTTGACTCGGCGCTGCGGGAACAGCTGAGGCAACGGCGTTAGCACTGCCTGCGGGCCCTGCGCCAGCGACTCCACGCTGCTTCCCCTTTTCTTCTAGGTCGCACATCTCCCTCTCAATGAGAGTGATCAAAGTGCTGCATCGCCGTTGGAGTTCCTGAGGAAACAGGCAAGAGGCGGGGATTAATATATGCCAGGAAACTGTTGCAAAAGGAAGTTGCAAGCTGGTCGGCCGTCACGACTTCATACTGACTGGGACCACACGATCCACCAACACTAGTGCTAGCTAAAAGTCCAGACAAGTGGTTCGCCGGTGTTTCGTCGCTGCTTGGCACAGTTGTGAGGGGGTTTAGCTCATCAGTGGGTCACGCAGCAACCCTGTGGGCTTTCTGGTAGATACGCCAATTTCAGGTCTGCACCCAAAGACCTTACTTTAAACTGATTTACTCAAGTTATAAATAAATTTCTGAAGCAACAACTCCAACTGTAACAGAGAGCACGTGGAAGATGATGGGGCGATTCACTGACGAGTCAAACATCCCACAGCTGTGCCATGCAGCGGCAGAATATCGATGAAACACGTGTCTGGGTTTAAAAAGCGTCTCCACAAAAATCAGCCTAACTCTTTTTACTTTCCTTCGGTGTAGCCGTAGCAAGACCCAGTCAAACCTATTGATGATAGGATCCGGTGGTGAAGTATGTGACAAACAAACATGTTTGAAGTAGCAGCGCCACCCTTCAGACGGTCTGGGATTAGTCGGAGTAGACAAGACAACTGTCCTCTGGCAGGGCGATAACATAAGCATTAGGACTGAGATCGCTAAAATAATGCTGTGAGGCGAAATGTGCATAAAAGCTTGCTGCTGGGGGGTTCTTCGAATGCAAGTCAAGGTACAATTTGTAAGAAGTAAGACACTTTGTATATCACTAACAGCAGGGTATGACACTTTAATATGATACCCAGGATGGAAAGTTAGTAGCAAACACTTCGGAAATTCAATATTTATCTTTGCAGAAGGTACTTGCTGGAACCCCCAGACCGTGCTCATAAGTGTTAGATATCCTGGCACAAAAGCAACGGTGACACACAAAGAAGTGTATCAGTTTAAAACTCACTAACACTAACTCCTGTTTCAACCCAGTCCAGAAGATTGCAATTTTGTTTTAAGTTCAACCGATCTGTTGTCCTAGCTAATCGAGCCGTCAGCCCGCCATGGGGGTGCAAAAGAGTTTGCTTCCACTTTCCCGCAAGGCAACGACAAGAAAACTTGTAAGAACAGAAAGCTGAGACCTTACTGCTGGAAAGATAGCGCAAAAGGGTGGTGATTACTTGTATGGCTGGCTAAACCGGGCACGGGAACAGCAATTGCCAACGATAACTGTGGGTTGGCGCCAAATTT
Source organism: Ligula intestinalis (assembly GCA_036362985.1). NCBI lineage: Eukaryota > Metazoa > Platyhelminthes > Cestoda > Diphyllobothriidea > Diphyllobothriidae > Ligula > Ligula intestinalis. The sequence goes on from JAYGXS010000144.1 coordinate 30,674, forward strand.
GTGGAACATTTGGTGTAGGATTAAGCTTGGTAAGTATTAAGGTTGGCGATTAGGTTAAGAGTTCGTGTTAACCGGAAGGTCTGTTTAGGATAATGGTCGGGTTAATATGAAAGTTACAATTTAGTTTTATATTGGAGTGAAGGCGCGGGAATAATTATCCTGCTTGGAATTTATGGCACAGCTATTTGTTGAAGCATTGTTGTCCCGGAAGAAATTTGTACGAGGCGAAGATGATGACGTCATTAAATTCTGCTAATCTAGTGATCTTCGCTTTATACAGCTAATTATTTTAAGTGGGTGGTAGGTCCCTACTCTCGTGTCCTGCATAGACGGCCATATAAGTCATCCTTACCCGCAAAAGTTATATTAATCTACATAAGAATGGGGCCTGGGGCCCAGAGTCACGCAGAAGTGAGTGCAGTTGCTTCAAATGCAATTTGTCCCGACGGATGTGCTTTGTTGTGGCAAGTGTTAAGAATAATTTGGGTGCACTTTTCTAAGCTACAAGAGCACTATCCCCGCTTTCATGTTGCATTCAGTATTCCCGAAGTTCTTTGGCTTAAGTAACGGAGTGTCGGGCCAAGAACGGGCACTTTTGGTACATGCTACTTTTCGCTTTCAATTAAACTTCTAAAGCTGTGAGGCTCCTGCTGAATTTGGAGAGGAAACTATACCTAAAAGAATTAATGGATATCACTCTGACTAGTCCAAGGTTCAAAATCAGGGATGCTTCCGCTCCGGAACACCAAAGACCATCGGAATGCACACTTGAAAGAAAATGTCCGGGAAACCAGTATACGAGGTGTGTCGGCACCCCCAAATCACTTAGAGTCGAGGAGGACATTTCAAAAGCTAGCACGCCGTACTTTCTGTCGGACAGCAGACAAACAGGACTGCTCCAATATCGCCACCCACTTGCTCCCATAGTAAAAAAGACACTTATCGATACAAAGATTCCTCAAGCGCAGATTTACTAGTGATTGAAAATGTGTGCATCTACCTTAGTGTGACGACACAAAGGAGTGGGGTAGCCGGGCGAGCAGGAAATAGCTCTACCACAAGGGAATCTCCATCCTTCAAAGACCAGTGGGGTGCAGGAATCCAATACGGAAAAGTCAGGCAAGACCAGACGCAGGGCAGGAACGCCTACGCAATCCAACCGAATTAATTGATTGAAAGTATTCAACAAAATGATCACACGGTAACACCAATCTGATTATGCAGCATGACAACGTCCAATCTAACATGACAAAATCCGTGAAAATGGTCACCAAAGAATCCAACAGATAAATCTTAGCGCATCCACTCTATAGCGTCCACCCTACTCTGCCTCAGTATCACTTAATCCGGTCGTTTTTAAACCCAAGTAGTTGCAGTACATTTGCAAATGTGAAAACCAAATAATGGCTCGAAAACTATTTTGAAACCATACCTGTACACTGCGAGAGAATTGGGGGATAAGCTTCTCAGCTGCGTTACTTTTCCTAGTTGTTGTAGTACTTGCCGACTTATTATTTGAAAGGAGACACGTTTCGTTAACGTTATCGCAAGTGCATCGGTAAAGCTTGGGGTTAGAAATAGATAATATTGGACACTAGACTTGAGGGTTAGAGTACGGGTTTCAATTGACAGTTTTTAAGTTTGGATTAGGGTTATACTTGTAATTACTTTTAACGTTAGGACTAGGGGTATGGTTTGATTGTTAGAATTGGGATTAACATTTTAATGTCAGGGTTGGAGATTTAAGGTTTCATGGGTTTAAGTTAGGATTGGCTTTCGAAATAACAATATTTCGCTACTGGATAACCGCAGGTGCACTACCCACCGCCATATTGCGGCATTGACCACTCGCTTGACAGGTGGACCAAAGCCCTAAGCAACAAAGAAAACTATCTGCCAGTTCGTTCACATAAATATTTTTAAACTAGAGTCGTAAGACACCGCAATATTTCGAAAGATGATAATGATGCTTAATTTGCACTTTCATGAAGACATAATTTCTTACCATGGCTGTTCGGGATCGGATGAACCAGTCGAATCGAAACTGCGGTGCTAGACGCACAGCCAGCCGAAGATCATCGTACACGTTATCACGGTCGAAACCCAGCTTGTGCAGCATGCAGATCAGGAAGCGATCTTCCTCCTCAGTGTAGTTTTTGCCCTTATTTGTGCCATATTGGATTCGCAGCTGATGGAAGGGCGCACGGTAGCGGGCCATCTTCACATCAAGAGCCCGTTTGACAGCCGCACGACGCTGGATTTTAGCCTCGCCACGTTCAATCTGCGTCGAGAGGGGAAAGTAGACTTAGTATGGGGGTTAGAAAGCAGCAAAAGCGACTCAGAAAGGATATAAATAAAAGTGATGAGAACTCACTTGGGCCATATGTTTGTCAACATCCTGAAGTTCATTACAGCGGGCCCAAAACACCCTGGCATACCGTTTAACCTCTTCGGGTGTTTTACCTTCAACGTCCAGCGAGATGGACTCAAGATCATCTCGACCGTGTTTTTCATTAGCCTTAATAAACTGCTGGAAATCTCGCTTGGACCAATTGGTGAAACCCTGGCGACACGGAACAAAAAATGGAAGTATTTATTGAGAGCGTGAAAAACGTAAAATTGCATGCGGAAACGTGGGGGTTCAATATTAAAATAAAGTGGGTGATGGCAAAAGTGAGTTCAAGCGTTCAACAGTATCGGACTAACAACTAGTAATCTCCTACAAGTCAATTCTCATTAGACTGCATGAACAGAGCTCCATGTGACAATGAGGTTTGGGAGGTCAGTTCACCTACACCAGTGGCTATCGTGCAAGCACTGTATATGCACTTTTCTAAGTTATAATGGCAAATGCCCGCTGTTGGTTTAGCGAAATATCTTTGCGATACGGCTTTTGCCTTCAAGCGGCACTTTATGGCTCGCGCCTAAATGAGATGCGCATACTCTGTAAGGACGTGATGCCATAAAAACCGGCGTACAGCCCCCTTATGCCTACTGTGAACGAACCTGATTCAAAAGTTCCTCCTTTTCGGCCAGTTCATTTTCATCAAGAGGAGCAGCTTCATCAATTCGCGCCTGTTCTTCTTGTCTTTCACGTTCCCCATCAGAGCCGGCTTCCGGATTCCGAGGAACGGTGTAACCGATGCTTTTCCTAGAGAACATGAAAAAAACAGGAGAGGTTATAGGGTAAGCAGCAGTTTACACGATTTCTTGAGGACAAGGAGCTAGAGTAAGTGCTTCTGATTGGGTCTCAGGTTGAAAGCAAAGAGGCTTTCGTTCGTAATTACTGGGTAGCAGGGACATAAGACTGGTGTAGTGTTTCGTTTTTCCAATTAATTATTTGTGCGCCAAGGGCACAAAGCAAACTATGTTGGATGCAACAGAATTTTCCAGCCGAGAATGCCTTATTTTGCTAGTATTATCCACCGATTTTGTCTGCTTTCAAACTTGACTTACAGCTATCGAGACCGAAGTCTCAGAAATGGTCTGCTAGCAACTGTCAATAATTCAGAAATGACCGTAAAAATCTACAATTTTTTCTTAGAAGTATTAAACACTTCTTAGCGTGACATATTTCTGGGTAAATCGTCATAGACCAGATTCATTTGTAGCCTAATGGGGTTTGTGTCTCGGACAAGCTCAACTAATTAGGTCCCAAATCAAGAAACCCTAAGAACTTAAACCAAAAGGATGGCCGCAGTATTTATATCATTTAAATAATAAAGTTGCTAAAAATCTTCAACAACGGTCGTGTGAACATCCAGACGCGCTGATGTTGACAACCAAAGAGCAAATGCGAGTGACAAAAAAAGTAAACCTAGACGAATCAGGGTATGTTAAGTTGCTACTTGATGGAATAGTCGAATGGGAAGTCGTACAAACATAAACAGCTACACCCTACCGATAAGCGTAGATCTCCTTATCGAGGAGCTCGAAAAGCCTTGGAGGGAAGAATTGAAAGTCCTGGATATTGGGCTGTTTCGGTGGTCTGGGAGGCTTGGGTGCTTTCGGTTCAGAGACACGCAGGGCTTCTCGGAAATAGGCATCAACAGCGTAGTTGGCTTTACGTTCACGCTTTGGCGGCTCGATCCATCCCTGCGAGCAAAAATGTGACAGTTAAATGATTGTAGATGACCAAGTAACATCAAATTCTCTCAAACAAGTCCTTTGTGCAAGGTATGAATTCATACAATTATTTCAAAGCATTACATTGCTGTGCAATATGAAAGATTCCGAATTTAAATGATTGCAGTCTGTTGTTGGTCCAGCAGAAGAACGTTCGCCGGTTCTAGCCAAAAATGTCAGGAGCAAAGTTAGAAATGACACAAATGCTGTTTTGTATGGTGGACGAAAAGTGCCCACGTTGGTGACAGGAAGTATCAATGGGTGAATTAAATTTTAGCACAGGACTGACAAAGCACCACTTAGTAATTTTGCAGTTCTCTTCTTCTTCTGAATCAACTTAGCCATCTTTCCAGCATCTCGGTAACAAAACTTATTTCTGATTAGCCTCCACGCGTGGTCAAGATGAGAAGAGACCATGTCGAGTGCAGAACAGGTGTCATAATGCATCTTTGACAAAAGCCTTCTCTGTTGTCTTACTATCGGAGTCCCTCTTGTACTTTTTACGGTTGTGATCATGCCTGATCTAGCCGGTCTCAATGATGTCATGAACGGTACCTCTCCATGCGTGACGAGTAACGGCATCGGATCTGGAAAGCTACAACCATCGGAGAACATCGGGGTGGATCTTCGCGTACAGTTGGCAAACAGCCCAATTTTCGGTTCCATGATACTGATTACGTGATTAGTTTTTTGGGCAAAAAGATGACATGGTCTGGGGCGGGAATTGATGAATTGAGCAAGTATTCCCAATTCAATGACAAAAAATATAACTACTCCGTAGAACATCTAGAAGGCACGGGTCACTTAAACCCACATTAAAAGTATTAAATATGGTTCACAGAGGAAACTTGCGACGTACTAGCAGAGCCGAGTTGTGAGACTGTTTTGTGCGGTAGTCTTCACCCTCGAATATGTAAGCAGAATCGGGAACTTCGTCTTCTACATCAAAACGCAGCTGACGAAGATTTGACTCGCCCATTTTGGCCAGTTTTTCCTTCATTTCGGTTGTACGCTGTTCGCCTCGGGCCAGTATCTCATCAATGTCCTCATCCTTGATGGTGCTCTCTTTGCTGCGGAAAATGTAATTGGCATCGTACTTAATCATATCCAAAACCTCGCCCTTCTCCAATTTATTTGTTTTTTGGTCAACTAGGCGGCCTGAAAGGAAATGAGTACGCAAAAGGTGTTAAAGGTCTAGAATGCAACGGTGCAATTATAAGAAATTAAATGTAAATTAAAGTAAAAAACGATATATTGTAAGGCACATACCCTGTTGGATAACGAGATTATCGAGGTGCAGCTTCATATCAGCCCGCATGACGATTCTCTCCTCGACAGTGTTCTCCGTTATGAGACGGAATACACGCACGGTCTTAGTCTGTCCGATTCTGTGAGCTCGGTCCATGGCTTGCAGATCAACTTGAGGATTCCAGTCGGAATCGTATATCACAACAACATCGGCCGTGGCCAAGTTGATACCTAGACCTCCGGCTCGAGTGGACAACATGAAGATGAATTTCGTAGAACCAGGGCGATTATATTCGTCGATTGACACCTGCGATAGTGTAATAACAACGAAGACCGTGGGTTACTTAAGTCAGACCAATAGCAACAGCAGACACTACAAAAAAAACTTCTAAAAAGTAATTTCCAAAGGGAGGTGCTGTTTCAGAAATTTAAAGCAACGTTTCCCAGGTGCAAATTTAAAGATGGCAAAAACAGCATTTATTAAATCCATGGTATTTCGAGAAAGAAATAGAAATACGTCCGCGTTTTGAAAGGGATCAAATATATTCAAAATAGCGAGTTTCGACTATCACCGCTGTGAGAATGCTCTTAACTGTGGCACTAATCACTTATACCATGATCGAATGGGGTTCATTGAGAAAGGCTGGAAGACCAGTAAGTTTGAGGAGGCACGATATCATAGTCAGCTGTGGTTCGAATACAGTGAGACGTGTACACAAATGTTTGCCATGAAAGCGTATATGAAAAAACCATGAAACACTTAGTGGGGCCCAAACACTCGGGTCCATAAGGTTTTCAATAAAAAAATCGTGTGACTGACTGACCCACGTTACAGGAAAGTAGTGCTTAACGAATTTACACACTTGGGCGTTAAGGAGTTTGTCAGATATGTGGAATAATCTCGTGAGCACATACCTTAAGTTGCACGCTTTCTCAACAATGCATGAATACTTACACATAGCGAACTATCAACCTCAGAAAATCATGGGCGAAAATAAGTCAATTTTTTCCATTCTGCGAGAAAATATAGGGAGACTCGTGGAATACCTGACGTTCCTCGTGACTCGTCTGGCCATCCAGTCTGAAATACTCATGTCCACGCCACAGACAATAATCTTCAAGAATGTCAAGTGTGCGAGTCATCTGGCTGAAAATCAGCACACGCGACCCCTGTTCCCGGAGACGTGTCAATAGTTTATCCAAAAGGATCATCTTTCCACAGTTGTCAACAAGATGCTGGTCGGTTGTATAGGGCGGACCCGGTTCCACGCCATCGAACAGATAGGGATGGTTACAGCATTTGCGCAGCTGCATCAGTATGTTCAGCAGCCGCACCTTGTCAGTTTTTTGAGTAGAGGAGTTCACAAGGTCCAGGTCTTTCATTAGGATCTTGGTATACAGCTCCCGCTGCATCTTGCTCAGTCCCACATAGATCTTAATTTCTTTCTTTGGTGGGAGCTTCTTTTCGACATCACTTTTCACACGACGGAGGAGAAAAGGCCGAAGTATCTAGAAAGGAATGCGTTGCTAGCGAAGGAGATATTTCAGTGCTTACCGAATGCAAGCGAGTAACGAGTGTCTCCTCTTTCAGTGACTGAGAATTAAAGAGTTCGTCAAAGGTGTCGGACGAAGAGAACATGTCGGGCATTAGGAAATTCAAGAGGGCCCACAGTTCATGCAAATTATTTTGCAGCGGTGTGCCAGTAATCAGTAGACGACTCTGCGACTTGAATTCGCGAACAACTTCAGCCAGCTTTGATTTTTCGTTCTTGATACGATGAGCTTCATCAATAACGAGATAGACGTAGTTGTAGCGCCGTAATACAGGCTTCTCCTTAATGCACATTTCGTAGCTAGTAACAATTATATCCCAATTGCCCGGAAGAATTTCCTCCCTTATTGTACGAAGCTAAACAGTAGGGTAGACTAAGAAAGGTAAGAGGTGAACACCTACCCTATCCTCTTGACTGCCGATGAGGACAACGGGCCGCAAACTAGGCACCCATTTTCGGATTTCTTGCATCCAGTTTGAGAGAGTTGATTTTGGCACGATAATCAGAAATGGGCCATTTTTGCCGCGGTAGTGTTTAACATAGCCCAGGAGGGATATTGTCTGCAGGGTCTTCCCGAGACCCATTTCGTCTGCTAGAATGCCGTTTGTGGCATTGAGGCTCAGCTGGATCATCCAGTTAAGACCACGGACTTGGTAGTCACGCATTTCCCCACCCTTCACATCTACATAGAAAATTTAAATTACAACAAAAATGTGATAACGAACACCATGGTGATGAGTCAAAACGTGTGACCGCTGCCAGACCTCCACGCTTGGTTTCGGTTAAAAGTTGCTCATCCTCCTCTTGTTCTGTACGGCGATGCCGATGACTTTTAAAAAACATAATGTTAGGGAGCAATACTTACTCAATGGCAGACAAAGTCGTTTGAGCCTTTGACGGACTCAAAATTGTTGATTCATCTCCGGTTTCCTTTTTTGCTGTATATAAAGCAGCCTTCTCTAACAGATCCTGCATGCGCTTCACCTTCTCCTAAAAAGTCGAGAGTTTGTATGAAGCAGAGGTTACAAAAAACCGAAAGAAAAGAAAGGGTACGCCAAAAGTTTCATCTCTACGTGATTTTTTTTCAGTAAGTTACATTCTCATCATTTCGCCTGCCGCGAACAATAATGTCTACCATGTGTTTGACTCGTGAGTTTACTGGCAGCAAATTTGCGCCGTATTTGCCACACGATTCCCTTTCGCATCTACCCATGTCCACTGTTAAGACCCGGGCAAGATTGGTCGCAGCGGCTAACTAAGCTAAGCAGGCTGTCTACGCGTACCACACAGACGCTAGTCCACGTTTGAGGGGCCACCTCTTCACAGAAACAATAAGGGGGCAACTCGGACCCCACCTGAGTGGGCGTGCCGTGTAGGCCACAGTAAAAATCTACTACTGTCTGCCTATAATAATAATATGTTTATTATTCCAGTTTACAGGCAATCCTAAAAGGACCGAATTATCTTGTCAGCTGGCAGCCCTACAAGCCACGACATCCAGTGCATCGTGATATGCCTAACAAGTGTATCCGCTGCCTTACAGTTAGGAATATGTATTCGAATTCATTCTGGCGTTGGGATTGGACACGAGTGGCTGATGTGGAGTTCGCCCGCGCCTAGGCGTGGCGTGACATGTACTTACAACTAACGATCAGCACGTGATCAGCAGAAGAGCTAAAAAAATCTTTGTAAGAATGAAAAAGTGGAGTAGCATGAATAAAAAGTAAATATTCAACTTGAAACCTAATCAGACACAAAATCTAGAAAATTGTAAGATGTTTTAAAAAGCACAACAATTCTGAAGCAAAAACTTGCCTCGATTGCATTAGCATCCAGATTAAGTGGTTTTTTCGAAGCTCCATTGGCCTCGCCCAGTAACAACTGGAAATAAAAATACGAATTGGGCTTTTAGTCTGGGGCATAAAATCTGCTCAGGAACTGACACAAATTCACCGTAGTTAAAACCATTGTTTGCACAATCCTCAAAATATTTTGTTGTCACATTAATGGATGGTAGGATAAAGTGATTCAACAGTCGTAGTGGGTCGCGTCTCAGGACATACTCGTTCCTTTGTGCCTCGGGGCTCTTTCTCAAATTTACGTCCGGTGCGGCGTACAACGCTTGGAAAATTAGCAAGCACAAGACCGAGAGAATTCACACAGGCTAAGGTGTTCGAGAAATATTAGTCCTCTGTTATTTCCATAATCTCTGGCACGAGTCAGAGTTAGGGAACCTTTCGTTAAAAATTTCAAAGACGGGTGAGAATGGTTTCGGAACGCAACTATCCTGGCCATATTCTTTGGAGGGGAGAGGGGAAGATAATACGGCTTTGCCTGTCAGGAAACATAAAATAGTCGTCATTTAACTTTGCATACCGAGAGAATATCCTAAACAGGCCCGATCAATTCCAGGAAACCACAAACATGCAGTCGCATGGTAGTGGTGTGAACTAATCTGTCTTGACTGCATGATGGAATATGTCGACTCCGTTCCGTCTATTAGCTGGGGGTCTACAGGCTACACAATCTGTCACGGGGATCAAACAAATGATTGACAAATTGTATCGACAGAGACGCGGGGTACAGAAATGAATATTTATGCCCTAGTAGTCACCGGCCAGCGACAAGATAACTGCAAGTGTTGTGAAAGCCTTGCAGTACGAGTCGCATGCAAAGCTCGCACACGTCAGAATCTTGGGTTTTAGTATCACTGGCTGGCGGCGACTAAAAGGCCAAAATTAGTCATTGAGAAATCCATATTTTTTGATAGGCACATAGCTCGATTTTATCGTACTGCAAGGGTGTGGGTCAAACTGAACAAGTATAAAGAACAGTAAAACCTAAAGCATCGGTTCGTTCCTTGCAATGTGAAAACAAAGTATGCTTACTAGGAAATGTAAAGGACTAGATTTTTTGTGTTATGAGGGTTACCCGTTAGCCTGGCTGTAGACTACCGTCGCGTCCACAGGTGGCAGATCGCGGAACGACCTTCAGCTAAGATACGCGGTGAAATAAGGAGGCCTTTGGGTCTGGCGAATAAGCACTCGCGGACCTGCAGCGACAGTGCTAGCAGGGCTGAGGTCTGACATGCCAATTGCCTCATCCAGTGCCGCAGAACCAAATGACGCACTGCGACATGGCCACCAGAACCAGTCAATTACCGGATGGCTTGTGTGTAACTGAGGGACTAATATTTATATCGTCTCCACGTATGCACCAAATTCAGCTGCCTAACAGCGTGATAAGTTATTTTACTCGCAGCTGCAGGAGTTAGTTGAAAGACTTTCACGCCCTGCTTTCCTGATTATTGCCCCGGACTACAACAGCCGCACTGAACCTCGTGGCTCTTCAAACAGTTGTTTTGGGCATGACCTTCGGTTTGACAGTAGTGAGCAAATTCTGAATTTTACTGAGTATAACCGAATGTTCGTCACCAACGCATGCTTTCAGCATCTTCACAAGCCTGCTGTCTTCGTATTTTAAAGATGCCTATGTCGCTAGTCAAATGGACTACATCATAGTTCGTTTAAAGTTTCGCAGCTGGGTTCACGATAACAGATCGATGCGTGGTGTCGAAACTGCCCGTGGAGATGACCATGTTCTCGTTCGCACACACCTGAAGATTCACCTCTCATCTGCGCCCAAAACTTCACGTGCGAGACGGCTTGATTTCACTAAACTCGGCTAACCCGGCATTATTGAGGCCGTAAGAACAGAAATTCGCTTCCGTTATACGACCCGAGCCGACGGTGAAGGCAGTATAAAGTGGTCATCATCATCGAAGACATATGTCTATGGGGCAGCTGAGAATTTTTGATCCCAAACAGCGATTTCCCTAGGGCGGGCCACCAATGCTGGTAACCACATAAATAGTCCCAAAACCACGTAGAAACCCTTTAAATTATGAGATCCGTCAATGTACTTTGAAAACTATCACGCCAAACAGCTGTCACTGCAGCCTAAGTCTTACATATGACAGATGTCCTAAATGTTTATCGTTTAAGTTCTGTGATTTGAGAAGCGCTAATTATTCACGAAAAGCATATTAAGCTCTTCAATTTGAGGGCCAAAACTAGACTGTTTATCTAATTTCAGGGAACGATCCGATATTAAAGTCAATATTGATGTTTCAACTTACCATACTAGCAGCCTAGGTAATAACTAAAAGGCCCAGACACATGTTACAAATATACACTTACAATTTCGTTCTACGCCTATAGACCTTAAATATACTGCTGTATACCGCGAACAGAAATTAATTTCTCAGGAGATTAAAAAGCTGAACTTTAAAAACCGGTATATTAACTAGAAAGCAGACAGGGAAAGCCGAGGGACGCACCGATGAGCTGGACCCCTCGCAGCTGTGCCAGGCAGCGGCAGAATACCGGCGAAATACGTTTCCGGACTTTTTAACTAGTACCTAGGCTTAGTATCGTAAGTTACAACATCAAGTCTATCTGTTGGCAACAGGTGCATAGTTTGCAGTGGTTGACGAGTTTCAGACCAAATATATGCTTACAATTTCGGCCTACGCCTATTCACCCCAAATATACTGATGTATGGCGCGAACAGAAATTAATTTCTCACGAGACAAAAAAGCTGAAATTAAACTCAAATGTTAAACTGCGTTTTTGATTTCACAGGTAAGACTCGCGGCTGCTTTTGCCTCCTCGCCAAATTTGAAATCATGCCTAAGACTTGACGCTAACATCTGGAGGACTATTCCTCTAAAATTAGATGGGATACTAAGAATGAACACCTTGGCTTGCCCTCTAAAATCAAACATACATTTTTTAAATCAGCCCCTAAAATTGATTATGTCAAATTTGAATTACCAGTAAATCTGCAAATTTATATCCCTTAAATAAACTATAAATACGTTTTCAAAACCCTAGGATTATTTTCGTGGCCTAACTAAATAAAAAAATAATGCTGTCGTCAGCGAGCGCATTGACAGCCGCATATAGTCGGTCGTATATGTCTGCTCTAAACGTATAAACGGCTTCCAAAACCCCTTCGTCACCTTATTACTTATATTTCACGGCTATTCAGAAGTGATTCCGTTTTTCGGCTGTACTCTTGAACATACCTCTCAAAAAAGACACTATGAGGCGCAGATCTTAATTAATTAGTTCTGGTGAAAATGGTAGGCACTATTTGTAAAGCCCTTCCTAGAATGAAGGCAATTGGTGATAAGGTGGATGTGATTAAAACACCGACCTAGCGATTTGACCATGTAAGCTTCAGGGTAGACTACAAATTCTTTATATATTCCAACAAAAGTGTGATGGTCCTCTAAGGCTCCTTTGGTTACCTTTTCATTTTTGGTTAATTTGCGGCTTGTACCAGATCTAACTGGTGTCTGACGACATTCACTCAAGTATGACAGCCATCAGCGGCGAATATGCGGAAAAAAACCCACTCCTAACTGCAAACACCGACTATCGAGTACCACGTTGAGGCAGCGTTTGTGACGCCTTCTTCGCGGTTTCTAGTTGCTGGCGTTACATTGGCACTGACATCACTGTATTCTTGGGATGGAGGATGAAAAACGTGCGTAAAACACCTCTTTAAATAGCCTGGCCTATTTGCACGAAGTTGTTAACGTCTTTTCACTTGCCCTCGATGTGTATTACAACCGTGGATATGGGCTGACAAGAACGCCTGGAACACGCAGAACTTTGTGGCGAATAAAATGTCATTACGGGCCCATGAACGCTTAAGAAGGCTTCCAAAAAGCTTTTCAGACGAATCGATCAGGAAGGCAATGTAGTTTTTTTGTTTTTTTCAATAGTTTGTGAGCAGCAGCTGAACCCAACCTACATCGTTTGTATTGTATTGGTTTCATATGACTAGAAATGCGCAAATTACTATGTAAAGCACGAGCAACCAAACATGTGCAGATAGCAATTATAATCGAAACAATACAAAAGCGAAACAGACAACGACATACCTCCTCTTCAACGTCCGACATGTTGAGGGAAAGAAGCGGGCCAATAAAGATTAAGCGTGAGCTTAAAGGAACCGCCGTATGGCAAAGCGTTTATACTAACAAAACCCTCCCAATTTATAAAACTACGGTAGCAGGTGTGCGTTTTCCTTGATTGGACCTTATCTTTAAATTTATTATATGGTAGCAGGGCTGCCCCTCGCTTGCAACTTCCAATAATAGTAACTCCAGATGTATCGATTCCTTCGGAGGTCTCACGGCTGGGGAGCTCGTTCTTAAATTCTGCGTACATAGTTTTATCATGATTAGTCGCTCTTTTCGTGCGGCAATTAAACATTTTTGGCATTTCGTTGTATATTATTTGACACAGTTACGGTGTACTAGAAGTCAGGGACAACAAAGAGCATGAAATGGAAAATCTAATCACAGAAACAACAGATAAATCCCAATTGACGGGGATTACGTTAAGATTCTATGTAGGGGGCGTACATTGGAAAATTGAAACGATTCCAACTTATCGGCAGCACTCCGTGGCTCTTGACTTACAACGTCAAAGAAAAGTTCAGAACAATAATTTCGACTGCCCGTTTTACTTAATGTGTCTCGACACGCCCAACTTTGGTGCAGTTATATACTCCACTCTCCAGCCTGGGTCCTGTCCTCAGGTCTCTTCACTTTCATAGTCTAAACTGTCTCTTCTGCGACCAGTAGAGGTACTTCATGCTGAAGGATGATAGGTACTGTAGTCTACCTGGCCATGGTTATGCGACCCGCTATGGCTTAAGTGTATCGAAGTGGGTAGAGACGTTTTCGATATCTGACGGTGACATGTTACGATGTGTGTAAAGAATGGGGTAGTGGAAATTGACAACATCATATTGTCCTTCTCCCGGGTAGCTGAATTTGATTGAAATGTGCGATGTAGAATATGGTCTTAAGCGTCGTACTCAAATGAATTTATAAGCACATAAGTCGATTAAAAAACTCGCACTCTTCGGGTTATGACGGTATTTCCAAATTCACATATCAAGAAAGTGACGAACTTCTACCGATTGTTTGGGCATATTTTATCAGTTTATCTTTCACACCGAAGATTTATATTATTCTTCCGCTCTTCAAGTCGGGATCTCGCTCCGACGTAAATGAATAGCAAGGTATTTATAAAAGTCTGGCTATGGTGAAAATTCTTCAGAAATTATTGACTCCCGCATTGTTAACCTCCTGCATTTCTATTGTCAGTATTGATTTTGGCCCGAATGAGCACGCGAAAGAAGTCACTTAGACGTTCCTAACCATCCTACCTGCTTTCGTAATGATCATTAATCGATGGTTATGGTTTAATTTGACCTTAGCAAATCTTTTGACAAGATGCGATTCGGAAGTCTTCTAGTAGACCTGGAATTTCTGAACATCTGGTCTCTTCCCTTTTACTTCATCGGTTACTACTTGTTAAAAGGCCTCATTTGATCTCAAGTGGCGTTTTGTAAGGCACGATCTTCGATCCACTTCCCTCAATTATTAGATCAGTGAACTTTCAGCAGTATAAAAAACTCGTTTACTTTTATTTATCTGATGATCTTTATTGTATTAACTCATTCTCTACAACATATCACCAACCCAATATTTGTCAAATGCGGCCAATCTGCCGCATATGCAATTCACCAACAACACCAACATCGACAATTCTCCGTAGGATGACAACACGAAGAAAAAAGCGTCTGAAGAAGCGGAAAGGGAGAAGTAGAAAGCCGATTTGTCTCCATAGTTGATATGAATGACGTGAAATACTTGATTTGTGAGTATATCACGACCTTTTACCTTTGTCCTTTTCAAAATGATCCTTTATTAACCTTACCATCTGCTCTCCATGAATGGAGCCATTTTTGCTGAAAATTCAGGTTTGTAAAATCCTCAATATAGCATTCTTCTTCTTCTCCTTCTTCTTCTTCAATAGTCAATCGCTGATGAGGTTTGCTTACGCTCTCGCGTTGGATCTCAAGTTAGCAGAGGGAGTTTCTCTAATGCATATGTACTTCTACGTGTTTTGGTCCGCCGAGCATCCTCGAACTTTGTATTTCAAAAAATTCAATTTTAGAACGATGTACAATGAGGGGTTCGGATCAACGGTACACCTACATGTTACTATTATTACTTCACGTAGATCGCATTTAAAAAAGCAATGACGTGGCCCTCCAAGCCTTAGATGTCAAATTTAATTATTAACTTAAGGGTAAGCTGCACATATATTGATTGTTCTGAATTGTCGAGAATATGCGAGGCCCAGATAACTGAAAAGAAGAAGGAAAGACGTTCTCTGGGACCAGGAGTGTATTTGTCCTACGTTTCGAACTCTCTAGCGAGCTCATAGTCAAGGAATGAAAAAACGTACAGCTCACAGTGTATTTAACACGGTCATGCCCTCGATCTGCTCGTTCAACGCGAGGTAGGCATCAGGAAGCTCGATATGCCTGTTAATTGAGCCCACGCGTAAATGCCATGCTTTCGGCAGCAAGCGTGAAATTTGGTCGTCTGACCGACTCAGTATTCGCACGCGTTCGAAGTCGAAGCTATGTCCTGGCGTGGATGTGTGAGCGGCCACCAAAGAAAGCTTGTCATTCCGTTGCAAGGCGAGTTCATGATAACGTATTCTCATCAGAACCCGTTTGCCGGTTTCGCCAACTTAATTGGCTTGACAACAAAGACAGTCAATACGGTAAATTACATCGAACTTTTGGTTAACGGGTACTGGGACTTTGGGCCGCATAAGTTGCCTGTGGATTGTTACTTCCCGTCTGTGAGCGACGCCAATCCCAAATTCACTGACCAATCGAGCGAATTCTGCAGAAACACCAGAAATATAGGTTATTGCTCGCCAGCGTGTCGGTTCTGGCTGTCCCTTTGATTTTCTTCGGTTGGCTTCTCGCCTGTATTTTTTGACGAATGTGCCAGGATAGCCATTCATTGTGAAGTTTCCACATATACTGGACCTCGGCCTTCTTGTCGGCTGGTTCGCTGAAGTGGGTTTCTACATGGCTGTATAGCGTTCACACGCAGCTACGTTTGTGCAATACGGGATGGTTGCTGAGGTAACTCGGGCTGCAAGAAGCATTTGAAGATCAAGTTCAGATTCTCTGTGAATGATGACAAACGCATCATCAACATACGAAGCCACAATCGTGGTCGACAGTGCTATATATGCCCGTCCGTTGTATCGGGACATCATTACGCGAGGCGCGCGTCAAGCGCTGCTCAATGTCAAGGACACTTGGTCACCCCTTTCTTTGTTCTGACTGACCAGCCTTCGATCCTGGCCGACGGCTCATCCCTGCCTTTATTCTGATTGGCCAGCGTTCAGCCTATTACATTTAACCCGCACCATATACACCACGGTATCAGCATGACTCGCCACTTGAACTGTGCCTTCGTCCTCAGTACACGTTCTGCCTCAGACAGTCCTCTGTTTTACCTACATGACATTCTGCCTACAGGCAGCCTTCTGTTTAGATACATAATATTTTTTCCTGTCTAAAAACTGCCTTCCGTTCTCAATGAATAACAGACAGTGTTCAAAAGCCACTGCTTCCAGTCTTTGTAGTACTGTTACGGTAATCAGGCCAGATCACGATTGAGGAAGAAAAGTTACCCTTCCTCAACGTGCTGGTGTGCAAAAAAGACGGTTGGGGGCTCAAAACAACAGCTTACGGGAAGGTGACAAATATCTCTCGCAGCCTGAGTTACCTCAGCAACCATCTCGTATCGGGAGCTGCGGCGGTTCCGTTGACATTATTTAGTTTCTAAATGTAAATAAATAGATAAATAGATTGATATGTGAAGCAGCCGGGAGCCCTGTCATAACAAACTTAGTACCGTGACCAAGTAATGACAGTGCAGACAATTGATGCTCTATGTTAAAAACTAGATAGACGGCAGAAATGAATAGTGTGCCGACAGGGTGTTTTACATACGTAAACGGTTCTTCGTTTAAATCAATAGCTAATAAGCTTTGGAAAAAATGGTGAACTCAAAAAGAAACAGCGAAAAACTCCTACGTTGTAATTGGTTGCAGAGTTCAGCAAGCCCACACATTCGAAAAAACTGTAAGATAAAAGAACTGCACCGAATGTGGATATGGAGTACGATAGATTTATACAATACAGGGGAATAGGACCAAGCTGTTGATGAAAACATGCGGGAGTTCGAAACACATATTGTCGTGCGAGAATTCATAAAGCAGCAAGGTCTTTTTTCA
>JAYGXS010000145.1:0-11130 GCA_036362985.1 Ligula intestinalis
CGGGAACCAGATTTAAATACGGGAATTATAATAGAAGTTTTCCAGTAGTCCGGGAAAAAGCCATTCTCAAGAAACACTGAAAATAACGTACTCAGTAAGGGTGGGAAATCTTTTAATTGTTTGATGATGATGATGAGTTTGGAATGTTATCAGTTCCTACCGAATGTGAATTTTTAAGACGACTTATTTCTTTTTGAATACAAGCGGGTGAGAAATTAAGGGAACTGAGATTTGAATCACACAGCAAGGGGATTACAGGAGTGGGGCTAGTTTCGATGGTAAAGAACTCGGCGAAAAATGAATTTAGCAATGCTGCTTTCTGCAAATCCTCTGTAATAAAATGATTGTTGCCATTGAGTAAGGGTGGAATGACATTCTGAATCTTATCCGACCGAAGACGGAAGACTTGAGCAACTGATCTGGAAGAATTCGCATCACTTAATGCTGTGGCCTCTCTACGCCTATCTCGTGCAAGCCTTAATTTAAGCGCTCATTCAAATATTTGCGCTATTCTTAAGTGAACTGATAAAGAGCTATTAGACGTATCCTTAAGTTGTTTTTGTAATTTCTTAAGTCTATTTTGAAGAAAATGTGGCACAGTTGAAGAAGCTGAATCTGATTTAAAAATCTTAAGTGGGGTAAGAGCCTGTATATTTTCTGTAAGGTTTTGCAATAGCTCCTGGAAGAAGTAGGGATCGTTAGTTGAAAATATGCTATGCCAATCTAGGGTACTTACGAAATCATTTACTAATTCATGGTTCACGTTGCCAAAGTCGAGGTTATTGCATTTTACATCGGGCTTTTTAGAAAGAGAGACTGGAAAACTACAGTGAATTAAGGCATGGTCACTATTGAAAATATCACGATGAAAATTCATAAAAAGAGGGTGGACATCATTTGTAAAAATTTAATCTAATATGTTGTCATTTCTGGTCACTGAACTGACCAGTTGTGACATGTTTGAAAATTTAATAGTGTCAACCAATTTCTGAAATCTTGGTGGACAGGTATTTGCATGCCAGTCAATGTCTGGCAGATTAAATCCACCTATAATTATTCTGACATTGAATTGAGTCTCTGCAACTTTTTCAAACATTTCACACAGCTGCATTACATTACTTGAGTTACAGGGAGGATTGTAGACACACCCAATTATCGCTTTTTTATTGTGTGGCAGGATGACTGAAATAAGACAAAAATTTCCAGAAAATGACGAAATGCTCAGGTGATACGGGAAATGAACAAAGGATGATTTACTATAAAGAAGGCAACCACCGCCACGCTTTTCAATGCGGTCTTGTTGGTACAAACTTTAATTATCTATGGCGAGTGTCAAGTCAGAAATAAGAGAGTGTGTCCAAGATTCAGTGACACAGAGCACATCTGGATCAAGCTCTAATGCTACTGTTTTAAGTTCTGTCATCTTATTAAGAACTGATCTCGCATCAAGTGAGACTATACTGAGCGTATCCTGCAGAGTCAGGTTACGCTCGTCATTATTTATAAAAAAGGAAAACTTGGTGGCGGAAAGGGAAACGGCATGGGAGAAACAAAAGGCGGAAAGCAAATTGGCCCTGGTCTACAGTTTGTCAAGTAATTATTATCAAATGAACTGCGCATATTGTAGAAAGGCATATAAGAGGGGGCTCCATAGAAAGGGCGGCTGAAGTGTGGCATGGGAAAACCAGGAGGGGGCATAAGTATAGGATTTTGAGGCATTATATCAAAATTTTACGGAGCATTGGCCTTCGAAAATTGCATGACTGGTTTTGAAAAACGGTTAATTTTATAAGCTGGCTAAATTATTTGGGGATGTTGATGAGATTTGGGAATAGGAAAAGCGCTAGCTTGAGCAGTTGGGTCTTTGTTAGATACTGAGTTATTATCGGTAATCATATTGCCGAATTTGAAAACTGACGTAGATTTACTAGAGGCGTTCATAGGTTTATCGGAATTTAAATCTTTCACAGACGTGGTTGGCTTAGAATGAGAACGACTTGACGAGGCTACAATGTCACTCGAATCACGAGTAAGGTGAATGGGAGAAGTATCAGGGTAAACTGACATTGACCCAGAGGGATGTGGGCTTACCTGAGCGGGAGGGCTGGCCTCAGAGACAACTTTTGGTTTTGTGGAACCGGAGCCAGTGTTCTCATTTGCTACTTTAGATAAAACCCGACGCTCCATTGGCGTTTTATCCCTGCGTATGTAAAGTTTATTTTCCTTGAAATAGTTGGCTGACCGCTCATGTTGTGAGAAAAAAAGGTCTACTTCTATCGCCGAAAAAAGTTTAACGAGAATCGGCGGGTTTTTACTTCGGGATGAGAGTCTTTTAGCTTCTGCAACTTTAAAATTAAAGCCACAAGAGTAAAGAAACTGAACAGCAACATCTATAGGTCGTTTATCTTTTGAAGCATTTTTCAAAAGAAAATTAAAATTCCTTTTTTGCCGATCACGGGTCTCAGTAGACACCATATTGACGAAAGGCTCTAGTTTCTCACATTGCTGAGAAGTGACCGTAGATACCTTTCCATCAAAGATGGCACCAAGGACCGTAAACAGGCAAGCATATTGGTTATAGAGCTTACTAAAGTTGTCTAAAGCATCAAGATCAAGTTTCTTCATGCTTAAGATGGGTTTATCGTTAGGAGAATTGGTATTCCGGGTAAATTTACGTCTCAGTTGTGGCTTGGGTATCATATTGAATAGAAAGTGAGTGATAGGATATGTTCTAAGCAAAGTTATGCACAAAATTGCGACAGAAAATTTGAATTACCGAAGAGGCTACGCAGGGTGACAAATATCTTTAATATTATATCGAGTAATACGAACTACTTCTTGCTGGAAATTGACAAAGTAACAAATTTTTAGATATTATTCAGTATTTACGCAATAGATAAGTTGCTTTTTACGTGAATCTACCGGAACTAGAATGAGGCTATGTCGGTGAAACAGTATAAAAATTTATAGTTTGATATATCGGTCAAAAAGACAACTACCGGTATGTGTAGTTGATAAAGGGTTAGATATACAAATAAATAACAACAATTAAGCTAGTAAATTCAGCAAGTAACGAGGAAATCTGATAAAAATATCTATGTTACTTAGCTTTGAAAGGTAACTTGCGCACCTTGACCTTGACCTTTCACCTTTAACCTATGTCTTGTCCTCGTCGACTTTTCTATACTACATTTCGTAATCCCCTTCATTGTTACCTTATCCTATACTCGCTCCCTTGCTTACGCCACTCGATCACCTGTATTCCCTAATAAACATTTATTCCCTATTATCACTTACATTCTTCGTATATGAGCTGACAGTCTAGTTCTAGTGCGTCTGTTTGTGATGACGACGAACCCCAAATAGGAAAGGAGTTCGAAGACAGGAAGTCCGTCGAACAGAAGCCGTCGATACCAAATCCGTTACCGTGCAACCAGTGTACCCTACTCGCCTCAGACGCTACAATGGCGGCAGCCGGTGCTGGAAGCTACTCACCTTCGGTGGTAACCTCAAAACGCGACGTCGTCGTTCCCCACGTTCCAATGGCCCGAATCCACTGCGCTGACCCGTTACCCGCCTCTGCCGTTTTCCAAGTGGGTAAAAATCTGCATCATTGGCAAATTCGTTTCGATATTTTTCTCGCACACGTTGACCCATCGGACCATTTATGCTATACATTAACTTTCCTGTCCCCTAATGCATGCGAGCTTTCCCTCTCATCGGGAAATACCCAAACGTCCACTTTGAACGAGACCGAAAACCATCCTCAAATCGCTTTTTGACCGCCAGATGTCAGCTCGTGTAGCTGCTGGCCGGTTTAAGCGCCTGAATCAATCGGCACTTGAGTTTGCTCTGGAGTTGAAGCGTTTTGCACGACTTGCCTTCTCCAACATCCCTAAAACAGCATTTGACCGGATGATACTGTATCGGTTCACCAGGGGTCTCCGCAACCGCACAGTGCCAGACCATTTCTTGCTGCAGACGCCGACTGACTTCCTTGCGGCTTTGTCCAAATGTTTGCAGTTCGACGACAACCATGACGACGCCCCACAACCCCCAGCCAACACACCGCGTCCACCTTACAACCGAGGGTATTCAACCCGTGTTCTGCGGACACAACCGCAAGACTCACATTATTTGTCACTAAAAATAGCTTTACCAGTCCGTTTTATTGACCAGAACCGCTGATTTCCGTATTGCGCTGCCTTTGGAACCCAAGCACGTCACTGCGGCCATAATGCATACTGCGAGTCATTCGCTTCCAATAACTCTTTGGTAAAACCTACACCCGTATCGTCATTTACGGTTACAATTTTAAATGGTAAGCACCGATTTGACGCTTTTATATACACAGGGGCAAACGTGTCGCTTATTACGCCGGCCTGTTTTCATAGATCCTTTTTTAGCCAAAGAGGACCATTATCCCGGTCCCGCCTTATTCACGCCACTAACGGCACTCAAATACCGATCTCCGGCTGTATTTCCTTACCGTTTTCCTTCAGTGTTTCCGATGTGATCCATGATTTTCTGGTTACTTCCCATAGATTCTGCCCTATATTTCTGGGATAAGATTTCCTCAGCGTTTATAATCGTGTTATTCACACCCGCGATAGACGCGTGGAGCTGGCCGGAAACATAAACCTTCCCCCTACCTCCGCACCTGAATCGCATTTCGAACTCCTTTACAACACGGTTATGGTGGCCGTGGCTTTAGTACCTACATATTTAGACGAAATACTTTATCCGCCGTCCACTATTGGTACTGCCGCTTATTTCCAACTCAGAAATATCCTTTACGCTTTCCATGAAATTTTTTCCTGGTCTACAAGTCACCTCGGCCGGACACGCCTCGTGCAACACACGATTGACACTGGCGATGCAAAACCGGTCTGGCAACCCCCCGTTGCGTTCCTGTACGATATCACGAAAAAGTTGACACACTTTTCGACGAGCTTTTTAAAAATAGCATCATAAAGCCCTTTTCGTCCCCATGGGCCTCACCGATAACCTTGGTCCCAAAAAAGACGGTTCTCTACGCTTGTGCATTGGCTGTCGTCGCCTTAACGCAATTACTGTGCGCGACTGAATTCCCATTTCCCCGGCTGGACGACACTAAAGACTCACTCGGCAACGCTTCATCGTTCTCGACCCTAGATCTTAAGTCGGGGTACTGGCAAGTGAAACTACCCCCGGATGACCGACAGAAGACAGCGTTCACGGTCCCACAAGGACTATTTGAGTTTAATAATTTTCCCTTTGGTCTCGGCAAAGCGGCAGCGACGTTTCAGTGGCTTATGTTCCAGGTTCAACGACCTCTGATAACTTATAAATGCCTAGATCACCCAGACGAAATTGTCGTTTTCGGCCATACGATCGAAGAGCACAATCAGAATTTTAAATTTGTACTAGAGGCACTACGCGATGGCGGTCTCACGCTGAATCCAAAAAAGCGTTTTTTTTCTTCGTTCCGAAAGGGAATTTTTCGGTCACCAGATATCCCCTGGACACATTGCACCCATACCCGACCAGGTTAAACACATTCGCATTTGGCCAGTGACAACCAACCAAATGGAGGTACGGAGTTTCATCGGTCTCGCTTCTTATTACCGTCGGTGTACTCGACATTTTGCAATCATCGCCGGTCCCCTCCACAAATTGATGGAAAAGGATCGTCTGTTCAAATGGTCCACAGAATTTGTGAACGCATGTACCGACCTTTGAGCGCCCCTATGCTCTGCGCCCTTGACAGCACTCCCAAACGTCGATAAGGATGCTCCGGCGTTTATGCTGGATACCGATGCCAGTGGTTTTGCCCTCGGCGCCGTGTTGTTACAGAAAGACTCCCACGGCGTTCAGCACCCTATTTGTATCGCCACCAAAACCCTAACGAAGTCTGAACGCAACAACAGCGCGTTCCGCAGGGAGCTCCTAGCGATTATCGTTTTCCTTCAACAATTTAAACACCTCTATCTCGGAAAACGTTATAGTTTGCGAACCGACCAACGTGCTTTTAAAGGCCTCCAAACCTTCAAAGACCACATGGATCACCTCGCCCGGTTGCGAGAGTCCAAACAGGATTTAAATTTCAAACCTGAATTCTTTACGGGCACTAAACACGGCAACGCCGACGCGCTTTCCCGTTTTCCCAAAACTTACACTACAGTCACAGCCATTCTCCCGGAATCTGTCCACGCCTTACACATAGCAGAAACCACCCGCTATGAATTGTCAACGGCACAAGCTAGTGATGCCGATACGGTCATCATCTTCCGTCACTTTATTGAACAACGGTGGAAACATAACGAACAAGAAATGCGCGGGTCTAGTATGAACGCTCGCCTTTTGCTGAACCAGTCGCCGCATTTCTGGCTCGAACAAGAAGTACTATTTTATAAAGATGGTAATTCCCATCACTTACGCCCGATAGTCCCAGGTTGCAACATAGAAGGTGTCCTAACGGACCTGCACTCGAAATAAGGACACTGTGGCCAACACCATACAGAACTAGCCGCACGCTCACGTTTCTGGTGGCCATGGTTACGTTCATCCGTCGTCAATTTTTGCCAAGGGTGCGCAATTTGTTCCTCATTTAAATAACCCAATACAGCTCCCCGAGAACCCCTACATCCCATAACCCCTGGATTCCCCGGTAAACGAGTTGGCCATGGCATCATCGGCCCGCTTTCCATATCCTATCGGTGGTTAGAATACATATTAGTCATAGTCAAATATTTCAGCAAATGGGTCGAAGCCATCCCGTTGTCTGACCAAAGAGCCGCCACGGTGACTTACGCCATCAGTCACACATGGATCAGTCGTTGGGTAACTCCTATTTGCTTCCTTTCCGACTGCAGAAGTAACTTCGAATAACAACTCCTCAAGGACGTGTGTGACCTACTCGAAATTCGGAAAACCCACACACCCCCGTACCACGCAAAAGGTAATGGTCTGGTTGAAAAGACGAACCGTACCATACAAAACCTTCTGCTTGCGTTCTCTAAAGACGGCCACGAACATGACTGGGATCTGCATCTAACCCTTTGTATGCTCGCCCACCGCGGTTCCGTTCACGCCTCTACAGGGTTTACCCCTGTGGACAGGTCCTGAGATCCGGCTTCCGTCGACCTCTCTTTAGCACTTCCCTCCCCGGATCCTTCCACGCATAATAGCTACGCCCGCCAGCTCCGAGAGGTTATCCGCTGCGCTCACAATACTAAATGCAACATGCTCGGGGCATCAGCAACCCACCAAAAAGACCAATTTGGCAATCGCATATCAGGCACACCATAACGAACCGGCAACCTGGTGATGTATTATAACCGTAATCATCCTCGCGGAACCTCCGCTCAATTCCACCACTCCTGGCGAGGACCCTTCACCGTACTCGACACTTTTTCCTCTACAACCCTACTAATCGGCGACGCCATCGACCCCACCATCCCCTCGTTCACGGGTC
Source organism: Ligula intestinalis (assembly GCA_036362985.1). NCBI lineage: Eukaryota > Metazoa > Platyhelminthes > Cestoda > Diphyllobothriidea > Diphyllobothriidae > Ligula > Ligula intestinalis. The sequence continues at coordinate 7,457 of JAYGXS010000145.1, forward strand.
ACTTCGACAATCTCAAGCCATACCGTGGCCGGTATCCCATATGTACACTAGACACCCTCACCATCGTCCTATCCGACCAGATCCACAAAATGGCCTAAAAGGTCACATGTTCAGCACCCACTATCACCAAAAGCACTCAGGACAGTGCTATACCTTAAAACGGGGGCTTTGTAACGGCCTAGACCTAACCTTTCTTGTTTTACTAGATACCCTGAATGTCACCTGCATTTTTTCGTTGTCACCGCGACGCCGATTGCAGGACACGAGCGTCGCAAGCCACCGTTTCCCGACTCTGCCATGTTTGTCCTCGTCGACTTTTCTATACTACATTTCGTACTCCCCTTCATTGTTACCTTATCCTATACTCGCTCCCTTGCTTACGCCACTCGATCACCTGTATTCCCTAATAAACTTTTATTCCCTATTATCACTTATATTCTTCGGATATGAGCTGACAATCTAGTTCTAGTGCGTCTGTTTGTGATGACGACGAACCCCAAATAGGAAAGGAGTTCGAAGACAGGAAGTCCGTCGAACAGAAGCCGTCGATACCAAATCCGTTACCGTGCAACCAGTGTACCCTACTCGCCTCAGACGCTACAATGGCGGCAGCCGGTGCTGAGAGCTACTCACCTTCGGTGGTAACCTCAAAACGCGACGTCGTCGTTCCCCACGTTCCAATGGCCCGCATCCGCAGCGCTGACCCGTTACCCGCCTCTGCCGTTTTCCAAGCGGGCAAAAATCTTCATCATTGGCAAATTTGTTTCGATATTTTTCTCGCAGACGCTGACGCATTGGACCATTTATGCTATGCATTAACTTTTTTGTCCCCTAATGCATGCGAACTTGCCCTCTTATCGGGAATCACCCAAACGTCCACTTTGAAGGAGACTGAAAACCATCCTCAAATCGCTTTTTGACCGCCAGATGTCAGCTCGTGTAGCTGCTGGCCGGTTTAAACGCCTGAATCAATCGGCACATGAGTTTGCTCTGAAGTTGAAGCGTTTTGCGAGGCTTGCCTTCTCAGACATCCCTTGAACAGCATTTGACCGGATGATCCTGTATCGGTTCACCTCGGGTCTCCGCAATCGCACAATGCCAGACCATTTCTTGCTGCAGACGCCGACTGACTTCCTTGCGGCTTTGTCCAAGTGTCGGCAGTTCGACGACTACCATTTCGACGCCCCATGACCCCCAGCCACGACACCGCGTCCACCTAACAACCGACGGTATTCACCCCATGTTCTGCAGACACAACCACACGACTCACATTATTTGTCACTGAAAATAGCTTTACCAGTCCGTTTTCCTGAAAACAACCGCGGATGTCGGTATTGTGCTGCCTTTGGAACCCAAGCACGTCACTGTGGCCATAATGCATAGTGTGAGTCATTCTTCTGCAATATTTCTTCGGTTAAACCTACACCAGTATCGTCGTTTACGGCTATAATTTTAAAAGATAAGCGCCGGAGTTTGAAATCTTCGGAAAAAAATTGCGGTTCTGCAGTCTCATCGACAAATGCAGTCGTAAATATATATAAGGAAGAGGATAAGATCCATAATTGAAATCTAGGGTAGCCCTTTATCACAATAAAATCTCCTCTGGGTGGATTCCCAAGTTACGTATTTCTCATTGTGGTCTGCCCTATGGATTCAGAGGAACTTGGACGGCTTTGTCTCACGCACCAGTTAGCCTGGCGATCCTCATGACCTTGATGTCTAGAGGGATTGATATGACGACAGGAAGGTGAGGCGTCGGCCGTGGAATGACTACTGCAACCCCCCTGAGAACACAACGTATGCCTCAGTAATAGTGAAACTGATGACATTTTTTTCAATTTTACATCATTATAAAAAGTAGAAAAATATTTTTTTGTCGTCTTGTCCTTGCGTTTAACGTAAGTGTCTTACATACTTAAAATAATTTGAAATGGAAATACTATGAAAATGATCAGCTTCAAAGCTATTTTCAGTGACTCTACAGGACTGTGAGGGGGTTCCAATTCGATCATCAAAATAACTCAGGTTTCAGTGTTTGACTCTATATGTAAACTCTACCCTAAGTTTAATCATAAACTTCATGCCTTACCAAATTGGTTGCTGTCAGCGACCGTTCACAGTTGGCGTCAAAAAGTAGACTCTGCTGGCCTATCTTTCAGAAAACCTAGCTGTGTTGTTGACTTGCCGCTGTGTCAAAATACTCAATGACCGGCTGACCGTATCCAACTATCAGGTAATCCGGTTCTATCCTTAGGTTTTGATTGACTGATGATCGCTACTGAGACACAAAATGGATACTGCTGTCTCACCTACTGTTGGAAAGGTGTCTTGTGGGTAAATTTTTCTAACACCTCTCTCTGCCACTGTAGGGATAATATATGTTTGTCGGGCATCGCCGACTGTTCTTTAGCGTAACACTTATAGAATTCATAGGAGAAATTAGCGGTTGAACCACATACTTTTTAAGAGTTGTCGGGATATTTTCATAACTGCGATAAGATATATTTGACCTAGAGCACATTCGTTGCTTTGGTATTCCACTGCAAGTGGGAAGTCTCTCAACAATCACTAGTAATTCTACTTAATGCTGTTAGAACTTTTAGGAAATTGTGTTCCTCTCAAGAAATTTAATGAAACATTGACTGGTTTTGTTTCGATTGATAGTAAAATACATTCAACAAAAGCCTTATAGTATTCGTGTTTTGAGGTTTTTGTTGCGTCAACAACTAGTAGTTTCTTCTACCACATTGCCTGCAAAGCCATTAGTTGATTGGCTTAATGCGGTATTTGGCCGGCAATAGTAACCTTATGGTCATTGTTTCATAGATTTGTTTCTACCACGGAATCAGGTTTGACAGAAGAGAGTAAAAAATCTGCGTTCAGGTATTTTTCTTGACCAGCATACGACGTTTCACCTGTGGTTAATGAACAGCACTAGGAATCGAAAAAGAACCCTACAAGATCACAGTCAATATTTCCCCTCGCTCCTCCTAGGACAATTCGACATTGATATCCCCAATCAATTACGATGTAGGATATTGTGGCTGCAACCGTTCGTAAACATTTTTTTTTTTCACTGCTGAAATTATTTTCCTTGCGTGGACGATCTTTTGAAGTCGGAATTTAAGAAGATTTTGTTTTTCAACTAATTCTAATGAGACGCAACCTATTTAAACTGAACACAACCTCTTCAAACCAGCGAATTCGCGGCCTAGTAAAAGAAATCATCAAGATCAGAATATTCCTGATACCTTTAAAGGCTGAGTCGTTTCCCAATGATGAATATCGTTTTTCAAATCAATTTAAATTGCTTATTAAAAAAATAGCTACAGTATTTGTTAAGTTGTTATTTGTCGTAAGTCATAATCTGAAAATTATATCAACTGTTTTTTTTTTCTGAACGTAATAACTAATGCAGTTTGTTGAGCAATTTTAAGAGATTTTAACAACCAGCTGCAGCAAAATCATATAGGCTGAATTTTTATCAATCATTCTACATTTAAAGCAGATTTTTATCAAAATTATGAGAACAAAAATTATAGTTCCTCGTAAGATATCTGCTCCCAGACCCAAGCGGTGCCTGACCACGCCTATTAGTCAATGCCTTGATATCAACATGCAGCCCATTGTCAAGGTTAAGCTTATTGATTTATCTGCATTGCAGAAATGTAATG
>JAYGXS010000145.1:13237-23419 GCA_036362985.1 Ligula intestinalis
TCTTCCATTAACAACGCTGCATATCTTTCTGAACACATGTCAGTCGTTTCTAATAAAATTCTGGAATTTGTGCCCACTAAAATTTTAAAATCCTACGCAGCAGAATCGACCATCCCTCATTTTCTTTTGCCCAGACTAAAGAAATTGAGGAGGCAGCTGAAAGATAGATCTACTAGTTCGCTGTCTGTGCATCTAAGGATCGCAGAGATCTTTTAATTAGCGTCAAATATTCGTCTTGCACGTGACCAGCACAGGGAATCTTGTGCCCTGAGCGAGTCAAACTCTGCAAAATCGGTTGCACAACTGTTTCGTCGTAGAGCCTCCGCAAAACGAGGAATGGAAATGCCCCCATTGCTCAATGAAAACAAAACATTTGTACTAGATGAGTCTGATAAGGCTGAATTATTCAATGCTTTCTTTGCGAAGCATTTTACGACAGAATCCGAACCGGTCCCGTCGTTTCAACCATACTCAGACAATACTCTCGGAAACATTGATTTCTCCATAGAATTAATTCGTAAGCAGATAATTTGTCTAAAAAACTCACCCTCTTCCGGAACTGATGTTATCCCCAATTCAGTTATCAAAAGAGTGTCGACCTTTCCCAAATTACTTAGCCATATATTTTCAGTCTATCTCCTAAATGGTTACTTTACTGACAGTTGGAAGACATCAATTATTCTTCCAGTCTTTAAATCAGGATCTCGTTCAGACATAAATAACTACCGCGGTGTTCATAAAACCCCGGCCCTAGCTAAACTTCTGGAGAAGATAATTTTGAATCAAATTCTCGATTTTTGCTGAAAAATAAAAGCTTTTAAGTGACTCGCAGCACGGTTTTCTACCCAGAAGATCATGCGAGACGTGTCATTTAGCTTTTCTTAACCACGTCACTTCCCTCCATAACGAGCAACAATCCGTGGTTGTTATCTACTTTAACCTGAGCGAAGCCTTCGACAAGGTACCGCACAGACGGCTTCTAGTAAAATTGGAAGCCATTGGCATCAGTCCCCCTCTCCTCGACTTCATCGGTTCCTACATGTCTAACCGCAGCCAGAAGGTCCTAGTAGGTAATAGTTACTCCACTTCTCAGCTGATCACGAGAGGCGTTTTTCAAGGCACTGTCATGGGTCCTTTACTCTTCATTCTATACATAAACGAAATTTCGACTGTTCTAAAAAAATTCACACAATCTTATTTATGCAGACGACCTTAAATACATACACTCGTTTTCTAAGGACACGGCAAGTTTATGTGTTGATAAAATAAATGCGGAACTACTTACACTCTCACGTTGGAGTGCTACCTGGCAGATGGAATTCTCTCCATCCAAGTGTAGTTCCATGTGTTTTGGTCCCGCCAAGCTTCCTCGTCCCCTAGTCTTTCAAAATACTCCACTTTTAGAACGATCCACTATAAAAGACTAAGGTCTAAGCTACACAAATAAACTAGCATTGTCGCCTAATACAGATCGAATATTTGCGAAGGCTGCACAGAAATGTGGTTTTACATCACACAATTTCTTCCTGCTGGAAATAAAGTTAAAACTTTATCGCATGTATGTTCTGCCCATCCTAGAATACTGCTGTCCCCTCTTTGGTCTAATTAATACTTCGGACCGCAATAAGATTTAAAATGTACAAAGGGTATTAACTCGCAAAATCTTCGCTCTTCCTCGATCCACGCTTTCTTATACGGAGAGATGTCGGTTTGCGAACATGACATTTCTTTGGGTCAGAAGACTCGAAGCGGGCCTCTGTTTCCTCTTTCGCGTTTACCCTACCCCTAACCTTCCACGGATCAACGCTCTCATTCCAGCAGATAGACTTTATGCCATCCGTTATTCCTCCAGGATAATTGCACCCCCCTTAAGCTCCACTTCGAACCATTCTCACTTCTTTGCCTCCAAATATGCCTTCCTCTGGAATAATATTCCCCTCAAAATTAGGCTGTCATCGAAATTAACAGTTTTTAAAGTCAAATTACGCAAACACTTAACTTCAGAAGCTATAAAGTCCTTGTTATCCGTCTCCTTCCCAAACACACAACTTTTGGACTTTGAAAAGGGTCCCCCTGGTATCTGAGGTGCTTATGTTTAGATCAATTTTTTTTCGAAACATGTCTATTTCTTCCTCCTTTGAGTGATATTTGCAACGATGTTTCGTCCACTTCTCTGTCCAGTCATTCTTGCCATTTTCTCCATTCTCCGTTTAACAACCCTGACGATAGGCTTCATGGTCCTTAGTCATGCTCATGTTGGTTCTGCTATTTTCACCAGCTCGTCGCTAAACTCCGCAGTCTACAAGGTCATATCTCGGACGTTTCGTTGATGATCAGGTGACCTCTGCCGTTCCCTCATCTTCCTGACTCTGTTATCCGCAATGGCTTCTTCGGGTCTCACTTCCCTGATGGTTGATCATGAAGCCAGTCGGCCGGTTTAACAATGGTGAAAGACAGCCTCTGCTTTTATATGATTTCTGCAATGACAAGAAGCGTTACCCACCCTCATTTGTTCTCATCAACAGTCCTGTCTCATTTGCACTACAATCAATCCTCTCAACCAACCCCCCTTAACTTTTTGCAGCAGTTTTTCTCTCCTACGTTTTGTTTTTTTTAAGCAGGGGTTCGCTGAACTCCGCCCCAGCTTAAATGGTTGGAGTTTTTTTTCCACTTCTTCCTTCTTAGTTCACCATGCGTTGACAACTATTTTAAAATGACGATATGTTGGTGAATATGAATTAATCTACCAACACTACTAATCGCTCCCGCTGTCTATGTGGTTGGTTCATGGAAAGCAGCATTTATCAACTGTGTATTTATTTTTCCACAGCACTAAGTTAGCAATGTCGAGGCCCTCCGGGCCTTTAATATAAAATTTATTTATTTATTTATTCAACCCTAGAGTCTACGTAAACTGGGTCCTACCTTAAAAGCCAATTTTGCCACAATCCTTGGGTATGCGACATCTGAGAAAAGAAGTGCGCATTATCGACAGTGTATTCTCAGCAATTGTGAGCGCAAATGTTTTTATTTGTAACCTGAGTAGTTTATTTGGTCAGAGCCTGCATTCTGCTATTCATCATCTGGGAACCGCAGTTGTATGGATAATGAAATATCAATGTTTTTGGCAAAATATGTTTTTTTTCGGCGACTATTCGTCAGAACGCTCACTTTGCATTCTTTCATATCCTCCTGCCAAGGCAAAATGATGGGTCCATCCTGCGATTTGTGTATTCCGAAAGAAAACTTGCATGGGGCAATAAACAAACTTTGCCATTTTTTCTCTTTTATATAATGAGACATTTTGTAAAGAGGTTAGCAGCTAGAGTACGATGGATCTGCTCTCCTGAATCTCTCAAAGCGCAATTCGTACAGCTGCAGAACACGCTTCTTTAAAATCAATACCTTGAATAGTTCATCGTCGAGAAAATAAGCGAAAACCTCAGAAAAGCCTGCTATGTTAAGCACCAAAATAAACGACATATATATAAGACTGCCTTATTTAGGAAATGCAATGAGGTGACGCCCTAAGATTGCTATCACAATCAAGTTCTTCACTGTGAACTTACGCATGATCTTCACCATCTCTCCATCACTACTACGATTGGGAGGTAAAGATCAACTTTTGTTCGAAGCCACATCCATCTGCATCTACTCCTTCTCTTGTTCCTGTTTCCCAACAACGATTGAAGTAAGGATGAACTAAAGCGATCTCAATATATTCTGACAGACCTTGCTTTGCGTTTTTTTATTTAAGCATTTCATTTTGCCTTCCATTCACGTGGAAATATACTATCCTATACCATCCTCTCTATTCCCTTGCTTTGTTTGTCTGTGTTTAAGATCATGAGGTCATATCTACAATACACTACCATCTTTTTAAATTAACGAGAACAAGTTATTTTACTATAACACACCATCGTTCCAATATTTGTCAAATGGGCGCACTCTGTCGCACTTGCAATTCAACGCCTTCGTGAATTATCTGTACCACACGGGAAAAAAACCTAGATCAGCTTGGCACAAACGTAAGTCTCTGAATGAAACAACGCTTCCTATGATTCATGTAGACATACTGCAGATCCCTACTTAGCAAGAGTGTCAAATTATCAGCAATCAGGTTTAAAAGAGAACATAGAAATTATCTAAGTCATTTTTTGAAAAAAAAATTCATTTTACAGCGAAATTGAGTCAGAACTCATCACTCCACAATATTTTTATGCCTATCGTTCAGACAGAACACCACCTCTGCCACTGGTTAAGGCCTTAACCAGCGGCAGAGGTGGTGTAGTGGCTGTCTTCGTAAACCAGTTATGGCTCATAAATAAAAAGTTCTTATTCTCTCATTCAGACGACTTAATAAACGCTATTTCTGTAATATGCGAGCCTAGATTTTTAAGCAATTCAAAAGGCACTATTTTTTCATCATTTACATTCCTGCCTCTACATGCCAACGTCCTCGAGGCAGCTTTTTTGATTTTCTGTCCAAAGAACTTGCACTTCTGTCTTGCAAACATGTTTTAATTTTAAGTAGCGATTTCAACCGTGTAAATATACGTCCCCGTACACTGTTAGGGTTTGATGATATAGTTTTCTTCAACACTCATGCATATGCCCCTCTGGATCACACATTGCTCAACCATCCCAAACTTTGTGTCGTCAAAAATAGAGCACCGTTTGCACGCTCAGATCATTTTGTGTTATTGGGCTTGCCAACAATCTATTGTAGCTTTAACAAAAGGCTGTTAGCAATGCCCGAGAGGAAACTAAGAGTTCAAGACCCCTCTTGCATAACATTTGTTTGCTCAAGACCGTCATATCTAGCAAGTTTTATACCCTTAGATAGTACTCAGATGTTGAGTGTCTGAGGTTCTCTTGACACTCTCATGGTTAGACCTGACATAATCTCCTTGCCCCACCTTACAACTTTGGGTTGTCAAAAGTAATTGTTCTACAAAATAGGTCTGCAAGAAAGAGTAAAAGATTCGAAAGTCCAGATAAAACGCAAGATCACAAGACTAAATGACCTTTTGGTTAGTCAAGTAATAACTTCTACTAAATCGTCCACTCCTCTTTCTTCCTTTGAAATATGGAAGAGTCTCAAACGTCTCAATGGTCAACGCAATAAACTGGTATATGGTCATGCTCACCTAGACAGCTTAAACTTAAACTTTAGTCACACCCACACGGACTCCTATCGCACGACAAATCATTTTTCTTTACCACCAAGTGATATCACTGCAGTGTCTGTAGCAAAAGTCATGACACACATAAACAAAGTTACGCGTACAACAGCTGACGGACCAGATGGTGACCCCCTATTGCTTATTTAATCTTGTTTTTTTCAATTAACTCCTGTATTGGCATATCTTATATATTTATATTTAATATAATCCAAGGTTCCTGACGGTTGGCTTTCGGTAAAAACCACGTCAATATGCCGAAAAAAATTACTCCAAAGGGTATTAAATACTTTCGTTCAATTGCTTCTCTTCTACACTCCTCAAACTTACACAAAGAGTAGCTCTGGACATCTTTAAGCCGTTTTCATCCACTTTTTCTGATCCCTTGCAGTTTTTTTATAAGGCAAGGTGGAGTACAATAGGTGCTGTTGCTCTTGTAGTCCACTCTGCTCTTAAATACTTGGTTGAACGATGTCGTTTATATGCATGTGCCTTTATCGAAATCTCATCAGCCCTCAACATGATCGCACGCAATCTTCTTCTCAATAAAACCTCTGCATTTGGCTCTCCTGGCTGGGCCGTCGTTTGATTAAGGGATTATTTTACTTCCCGCACCCAATTCATTCAGAGCAGGAAGCGAAAATCTAAGGTCCTTCTCAACAATTGTGGAGATCTTCAGGGGTCATTATTACCCTCTCATCTTTTTTTTCCCTTCATACTGATGAACTTTGATCTCCAAACTCAGGTTTGTTTGTCAAATATGCTGACAGCATGGTAATCGGCTATCCAGTCAAAAGCCAGACCCATCTCCCAACACTAAAGAATGGACTGGACCACGTCAGAGCATGGTCGTAAGAAAATGGCCTTTTACTTTATAAGCCGAAGTCAGTCCAATGCATTTTAAGGCTCCGACCCATCTACCGACCTAAAACTAATGACATTCTGCAATACTAAGTATCCTCCTTCCGATACCTGGTGTAACAATAGCTTCAAACCTCTAATATGCTCTGCATATTGAAGATCTTTTTTATTAAAATCCGCAAACTTTTTATATTTTATCTGTCACTTGCGTTCTTAGTGCACCCCGCAAGCCCTAATCTGGCGTTTTCTAGATGTTTTTATCCTCCATCTCATTCTTTTCATCTCTCCAGTTTTTTTATTATTTAACGTATTATCAGCATGCTCTTTTCAGCTGCCGGCTTTTCCTATGGCTTTAGCTGACCTTACAATTCAGCGACATTTCAAATCGGTCAAGAATTTTGTGGACCGTATTCTTAGTGAAGATGCTCACTCTGTCCACTCCAAACTAATGGCTGCGAATTTTTCTTGGACAACGCGTCGAAACTTCCATCACGTAACATGTCGTACATTGGCCTAACAAAATCGGTACTCCCATTCTTAGCACGATTCCTCACGTGTGAAGAAGCGGAAATTGAGAAGCTGCAGGCAAACATGATTCCATAACTGATGTGGAAACCGCGTCGATTTCTTACTTTGAGTTTTTGGTGATCTTTGACCGTTTACTCTGAAACGTTTTGGATCCCTTACTCCATTTCAGATTTTGCTCTCCGTGACTGGACCCTTTTTTGCTAAACGATTGATAGTACCATAAAAATAAAGTTTTCTATCTATCTACCTATGATACTTATCACCAAGTCGATACTAGTGAAGCCTTTGAGGTTGTCTTTCGGACACCAACTTTCTTCTCATAAGGCCTACGCCAACGGATGCAGGCAACGGGGGAAACAGTGGCTATACGTTTAATGACTATAGTATTCTGCTGTCAGAAGACCCTTACACAAACCATTTCCCTTCCGTGGCCAACGCTGACGATTGTTGACGTACCTCATGGTCCCCGGCCACGAGGGGCAGTTGGTCACCCAAATCGCTGACCACTTGCGCAGACTAAGAAATTCCGCATTGGATAATAGGTGCCACCTTAGGTTTTTATTGATTTCTGTACACGTTTAAAGGTTCATTGTTTCGCAAACTTAGAGAACTGACAACGAATTGCCGAAAATCATGTTTTGCCTACTTACCTGACTTTTAAATTTGTCCATGGTAATGCTTGCCGAAATTATAATGGAATATGTCACAGTTAAGTCTTATGGCTGGCAAACCCAATCGTATTTGGGAGGCCAATTTCTGGCCTACAATCTCTTTCCAGGGCCTCAAAACCTAACGTTCAAACCATTTAGCCAGAAGCCGTATATCTTACAGCTGCAGTCAAGGCCTACGAAATCGCGTCCAAAGTAAAGCGCAACATGCGGTTTATGTTGACGGCTGATGAACATTCATCAACTATTTAAAATATTACAGTTTTACATCTTTTTTGACGGTGATCTGGTGACAACACATCATTTCCATGCCACTTGCATGGTGCGATCGACATTTAATAGCCGTTGCACTGGCAAAGGAGGCAAAAAGGATAGGCTGTGAGTATTGTTCATGGGTTTTGTCCTCAGAGTGAAAACGTTTGTCGTTTGCATGAATTAAAAAACCCACACAAGGGGCTTGCGGTTATCTGCGGTAGCCGCTTGGCGTTAGCATCGGCCAAGAACTGATAGTGCTCGTATTCGTGTTTTCTGACAGCACAGCAGTGTGCGTGCTAGCCCAGTTATAGCAGCCGTGGTTGTTGTTAGAATAGGTGGAAAAGGCTACCGAAGAAATTGGTTCGTTTTTAATTGACAAAATAATAATAAAAAATTAGGACGGACTCCAGGTTTCGTATCGAAAAGTTGTGTTGGAACAGAACTCAAGATTGTTTTTTCACATTACGTTAAACATGCAGTTATGTGTTAACGTACGCCCGTCGTAGTCACCTCGTTTTTTAGTCAAAACATCCTGTTCTGCTGGAGCAGGTGATGATAAGGTGCACATGGATATTGCGATCAAGGTGCGGCTGTATTTATATTCGAATCGCAGGTGGGAACTGACGTGAGGGACACGCGAAGGTTTGCCATTGGAAAAGTGCACTTGCTTAATGCATTTAGAAGTCAGCTAATCAGTTTGCTTGTTTCGCAGCCTACAAAAGGAAGACGTGTACACGTGCCTTCATTTTCTGCAGTTCTAATAGCACATTTTTTGTGCTTTCACTATAATACCTGAGGACAAACACTTTGCGTGTCCTTCTGCTGCTGGACCGTTTCAAAAAGTGGAATTCCATCGTACATTAACCTTTAATCCCTAAACAAAATTTGCTTTATATTAAGGGGAAACAAATATGATCGGTGTGCGCTTATGCACCAATGTGAGTAAAGTCCGACGTAAACTGGCAGGACCTTAAACTTTCAGTCATCGTGTCGCCAGTTCTGGTCATTTTGAACATATTGGGGTTTAATATGGTTACTGATGGCGGCATCAAATCCAGAAATGGCGTTTCCAGTCTCCCTCGTCATTGTTCGGAATGTTTTCCTGCCAAATGTATCTGTCCTTTGAGAAAATTATTAACGCAGAATCGGTCCAAGTTTCTTCAGACTGCTCCGATCAGTACAAAGATAAGGACCTTATTCGAAGTGCATTAATAGTCAGGAATTTTGCTGTGCAAAGACTGATTGTCCGAGATTGGTGGACATTAAATCATATCAGCTCCAGCCACCCAAAATAACATGCCAGTTAACGGATCAATACGATATGAGATTACTAATCTGCCGTAATTTTTCTGACACTGGAAGTTATAGCACCTATTATTGTCAGCCTACGTGGATAAGCTCCTTATTACTACAGCTGTCGTTCAACCTATGGATGTAACTCCCAACAAAAGCAACTTTGAATATGAAATATCGATTTTGGCGAACAAGAAACACTTTATCAGACCATACCATTGTCAAGAATAATGTAAATTGTACAGATGGACAGGGTTAAGTTGTGGGCATTGATCAGCGACCGGGTACATGGAGTGATAATTATAGTCATATTCACGGAGTAAACCATGATCACTAGGGGATGGGGGTGATGTACAATCAACACTTGGCGTAGGGGCGGGCAACGGAAGGGAAAGTGCTTGTGTTAGCGTCTTCCGACAACACAACATTTAATTCGCTTGGCGTATAACCACTGTTTCCAATGTTGCAAGCATTAGTTGGCAAAGGCCCTTGGAAAAGTTAGCTGGTGTCCAGTTAACAACCTGAAGGGCTTCATTACTATCGACAAGGTGTGCCAGAACTGAAATCGATATTGATCTACTTTAAACCTTTCTGTGGTTAAATTATTTGGCTTTTCGTGGGTTTTCCAATGTTCCTGAGGATAAATACTTTGATTTAAAAAAGGTGTTCTGCAACAGGTGGAAAGTCTCCGAAGTGGAATTCCTTCGCAAATTAGCTTATAATCCCTGAACAAAATCTCGTTTAATGTTATGTGGAAAAAATATGAAGGTATTTTTGCATTCGTAGAAGATCATCAATCTAGACGATCACATTATCTACCTCAGACTCGGTAGGAATCTAGAGCACTGAATGCGCACACCAACGTATTAGCGTAAGTGATACACGCTGTGAGATCGAAGATTTCATCCACGTTTTGATCAAAGAATACAAGAACATTGTACCAGCCTGATGGTGAATTGCCGAAAATATATATTGGCCAATATATTTATCAAAATATGAATTTGGTTTAGCCTTTATGTTTTCGTGGTCATGTCTAGTAGCCTGTTATCGAAGAAAGCAAGATATGGCGCGAGGATGCAGCAACCAACACCCTGGGAATTTTGAACTTAATCCATAGATCCGTCCATGGCGCTCACAACTTTATCCGTTAACAATTTATTTACCGTTTTAAACCGATGAACATCACGTGCGCATGGCAAACGAACGGCCAAGGTTTAAAATGGAACAAAGCTGGCAATTTCACGTTTCCAGTGAGCTTCAAAATGCATGTAAATTTATGTTTTCAGTTTACTGGCAATTTTTAAAATTTGTGTTTATTGGAAAAGCACCCTTAAGTGCCATTTAAGCAGGTCGAAGACAGGAATAACCTAGCTCCCTCTTTTGCGATAAATATT
>JAYGXS010000145.1:28419-47628 GCA_036362985.1 Ligula intestinalis
GTTAATGCAGCTTGCTCATTTTTCGCCGCTTCCAACTATAGGTACTTTTATCCATACTTTCAGCGATGACGATACAATTAGTTGGTGAAGTTAGATAGAGCAGTCTGATATTTCCCTATCTACAATAATCAATTACTCACTGATTTTCAGTATGTTGAATTACCATTAATCTTCTGGTTATCTACACGCTACCCATCATTCCAGCTGGGGTTTGCTAATGGTATTGAACTGCAGAGTTGTTCTTAGAATGCAATCGCATTCCACAATTGTTATAATCGGCAAAATAAGGAAAGTTGCCCCTTTGAAATTGTCATGCGAATTATCGCTTACTTGCAGCTTTTAGGTAGGGTTATTTACATAATCTTGCCACTTTAGTTCTTCTGCAGACTTTTTCCTATTTGGCGTAGGTGATACCATTGGAAAATATTTGTAAATTTCCTCGTCCGAGGTTTGGACCCACGCCCCCTCCATAAACGCGTTCTTGTGGTTGATGAGGGGGGTAAGCGATGTAATTAAAGCTCATTAAGTGTCTTCTCCAAGCTTTGCGTACGTGACCCAACTTGCCCTCACCACCTTTGTCCTTCTTTTCTCCTTTTCCTACTTGGTGCTGATAATACCACTGGAAAATGCTTCTCAGTTACCTCGAACGAGGTTAATGCACATTTTTTCCCCCAAATTCGCGTGTGCCGTTGGTTGGAAGGGGGTGTGCGATGCTAAAAAGCTCATTCAGTGTCTCTTCCCAAGGCTTGGGTACATGACCCAACTTGTCCTCGTAACTTTTTATTTAACGAAAATATTGGGATTTTATTTGTTCCTGACATGCGCTGACCGTCCTTTCCCCGAAAATCAGGTGAATGTTAGCCCGCAGGGTGTGCCTTACACTTTCCCCAGACGACCCCACGACATAATCCTACCAATTAGTCATATGAGAGTAAGTAGTCCGGTTATTGCTGGCAGTACTATTCACAACAATTCAAGGGCTATAGCTGATAAATACGCGAACCAGCTTATTCAAATAAATGTGCAAATTCTCCCTGCTAATCTAGTATGCATAGTAAACATATTGCTGATTCACCCTGGTGGAAGGAAGCTGGCCGATTTGCATGAAAGTTGTTCGCAGCAGCTATTCAATGCGTTTGTCGTAGGGTAATTGCCTTCAGCAAAGCAAGCACGTATTCTGCGGCGATGCGTTCTACGTCTTCGAACACATACTTTCTTTGCCGTTGAGGATAAGAGAGGCTAACTGCCGAAGACAGCGAGTGACAGACCTGTTGGATGTGTATTGCTTGCCAAATTTTCTCGAAGTTGCTAAAGTGTTGTACTCCTCCCTTAGTTCAACGACGATATTCACTACACACGGAGAATATTTACACTTTGTGGCATTAAATATGTTCAGTAGAAATCACGTTGCTTGCTATAAAGATCGAAATTTTAAAATAATGTTAACGCTGTAAACCTCTTACATAAATGGCCTATTTTTTTCACATTTTTGTACGGCACAGAGCCTGGCGGTCATACGACGTAGGCGGAAGACATAGAGAGATGCCATGAACTTCCTTCAGTAACGCAGCATTTAAAAAAAAATTTAGGGAATGTTCACCTCTTGGGAGTTGGAACCCGGTGTTCTAAGTAAACAAATCAACAAAGGCATCGTAAAAGACAATTTGCAGGAGGCTTGATATGGTTGTTCCTTTGGGAATGGCCACCGAAAATATTATGTAGTTGCGTTACACAGAGGTAAGTTAGACCGGCCGTACCATCAAAGGACGAAGAGGAGACGAGGAAGTGTATGACAAACGTCTCATCTGCATAACATTCTCCATTCAAACCGCCTGTTTTAGTAATGAAGTACTGTTACGACCGATAAAAAGACGGTCGCATATGTGTGCGCATCGCTGATAATGACTTACTTTGGTAATTTGTAAATTGAAAGATAATCCTAGAGATTTGCAAATAAAAAGAAATTGTTGACTGCGAAATCTACTGATAGAAGGACTGCTTGAGTCCCCTTAGAATCAGCTCCCAAATTTAAGTCATGTCAAGTGTATGGTGAATCAGTACACAGCCAAAGCAGTCCGCAAATTGAACTGGCTCTCCGCATTGTGGTAAAACACTTTTTGCGTTGCTTGGTACTGAGATGCTAGACGAATCATCACCAAATAACGCTGTATGGCAACGCTGAATTACGACGGGCGAGTAGCACTCTCCTTGCATAAGAGCTCCCTGTTAACCGCGAGTTGTCGAGCATCAGCTTTGATCTTTCGCATAAAAATAAAGCCAAGTGGTCTGGAGATGACAAGGTGTCTTCATCATTGGCGCAAATGGACACATACAGGGTATTTGCATGCGTAAAGGGGAACTGACACACGTTGTTGATTAATCTAAGCTTTAAAACTTGTGCATGGATTAATCCTCGTAGGTAGCAGCGGCGGCAGTAAAAGAGGCGACAGTTACGGTGGCGCAAGTCAGTCATTTAGCAATGAATCAAGTGAAGGGTTTGATTGGTGGGGGTTTATAAGCATGTGAAATGCTTGCTCACGTTCTAATTTGCTTTAAGAGGATAACGCATTTTCGGCTGGGTTTAAACCGTTATATCTCACTCAACATGCAAGTTATCACTACAAAGGCATGTCACTCCGAGGTACGTTCGCTATTGGCTTCACGCAACAAATTTATATCAATTTATGTTAGATATTTATATCGCATAAAATGCGCATACCAATTTCGAAATGCGTTTGGGTTCGGTTCTTTATGATTTTGGTTCCATCGAGTCAACGTTCCTAGTCAATTGCGCAAGATGCGGATTATACTGTTCTCTGATGAAGGGCTAAAAGTTCTTATTTTGTGCAGACCGCATCTTTCGGTAAATGTTCCTTCGATCATGATGTTTGAGTGCCAAAAACAGACATTTGCTTATTAGATGACTGTTCGTTTGATAGCACGCCTAGTGAATTCAGTTTCGTTTGGAGTATTAAACATAATAGATTAAAACGCTTCACCGCGCTAAGAAAGCTGCGAAACGTACACGACGTCTCAAAATCACACTCACTTACTTTCGGTCAGTTAAAATTATGGAATAGTATTTTCCTAGTAAGCCTACAGGGCATTACGAATTAAGGACATATATAATAATGTATGCTGTGTTGCTGACCCTCCTCGCTGCTAATGTTGTGGTCGTTTACCTGACATACATGCTTTTTCCACATCTACATCAGGCTCCACAACTGTTGTAAAACTGAAAACAATACTAGTGATTGAGACGTGGCCAGTCAGAAATGACCATGCCAATCTCGTACACTGCCATAGGCGCATGAAACATAATTTCACATGGTCATATGGTTGTACGGCAAGTGCAATCTAAGCGCACCTAAGTGTCCGCCACCTCCTTATACAGAGAGATACTGTTTAGATTGCGGGTTTCATCGGCGATATCCATCATTACTGGTAATTCCATCAAACTTCTCCATTATTATGCATAACGTGGTATCCACTCTGTACAAGCACATTTTCTAACCCGCACCTTCCTTATTTTGGACAGCACTGCGGCCCCTTTCATTGTATGTTGGCCCAACAACGTGGTTGTCGTCCATACTAACGCACAGCCCTGTGTGTTTGTCATTAACTTAATGCATGAACTGCTTTAGCAAAAGAGAATGTGTGGATAAAATCAACTGTTCTATCCATTGTACAGACAGGCAGTTACTTTCCCACAAGGGTTGAGAATCGCCCATCCTCGCAGTCTTGAAAAAACCCGAATGGCAAAGCAGATATTCAACCGCAAGTCGTTAATTGATACTGTCAACCAACAATTGTAAAATGTTTACATGCGAATATCTGCAGCTGCCTCAATTTAGCTAAGTGTTTCCAATGGGTACTTTAAGGACCATGTCCAGGTTGTCAGGTCACTGGCGATGCCAAGTGAAGCGTCAAGGGCGGTGAAAGACTCAACAATGTTTAAGCTCCCCTGTGGGTTTTTAAAAAATAGTTCTCATGATGAAACACAGCAGACAGAAAGGACCACGTTTAAATATAGAGGTCAAACGTAGTACATCGAAGTGTAGTGCAGGTGCGCAGTTTGGTAAAACAAAGTCTTCAATTTCATCAGTTAATTTACTTACTGTACCACACACCTGACCGATGCATTGCATCCTGATTAGAGGTGCTTAACATGCGGACAGACTGCGGCGAAATATACCCCTGCTGGTGGATCAACCAACAATTTATAAATTATTGACTTACTCGAGAGAAGAAATGTTATTCCTACGGAATCTTAGCGCCAACACAAAATACATACATTCCATTTTTATAATATTGTAGGCTTGAAAACATATTTTGGCGAGGTTGTCTCAAGCTGTCTTATTTAGGTCCTTATGTATTATAGCTACCTACTTAAATGTTTAAGTAGATTATATTGTCTGTAAACTTCTGGTTTTCTACACGCCAGTCATCGATCTTGCAGGTATTTTACAGGGGCGTTGGAATGCAGAACTGTTCTATGAAGGCAAACATATCGCATAACTACTAAAATCGGTAATCTAGGCAAAATTGGCCTTTTTAACTACCCACGCGAATTATCGTTTACTTACAAATTGTAAGTAGGGTGATTAACGTAATCTCTGCTTTTTTGATTTGTTATACGTTTTCCGTGTTGATGTTGTTAATACCACTTAAAATGTCTCTCAGTGACCTCGAACGAAGTTTGCGTACACCCCTCTACATGGACACGTTCACCGTTGGTTAGGCGGGGTTTAGCGATGATATTAAAGCTACCTTCAGTGTCTTCTCCCAAGATTTGTGTACACGACACAACTTGCCCTCGTATCTTTTTATTGGGCATTCGAATTAGCTTATCATTTCTTCCCTGGCATGCATCATCCATCCTCTCGTCGGAAATCACTCGTTCATTAGCCTGTGTGGCGCGCTTCACACTTTCCCCAGACGACCCCACCACACAATCCTACCCATATTTTGTACTCAGAACAAATGTCCAGTTTTGCAAACGAATAATCAAGCATCAAACTAAAACACAGCCAACATTGACTTCAAAGGAAGGAATTGGCTGCTAGTTTTTTTTCCCTTTCCAAAGGTGCCCGATAGGTGCCTTACTAATAAATATATTTAATGGAAACGCTATTTCACATGTGAGTCCTCTTAAAGTCCCACCGCATAAAATGGGATATGCGGAGAAGGGGAGGAGAGAAAGAATACACTAAATTGTGTGGTACTGCATAATAAAATTGCAGGCGTCCTTACGCGACGACGACGACGCGCGTTTAGCCACCCTCACCTCAAATTAAAAAAAAAACTCTCTGACATCGAAGAAAAAATTGCCAATTGTTAACGTAAAGCGTGAGGCACTAATGGAATGCTGTCAAAACGCAATTTTTTTCTTTCTTGACAAAAACCCACCTGTTTGTTGGGCAAGGTACTTATATATTTTCGAAGTCTTTAGGAGTATAAAGCACCTTTACAAAAGATTCAAGTGTTTGTAAAGTTTGACGGAATTGTTGAGGAATTTTTTTTCACAGCGCCGAAAGAAGAAGGCAGAATGAACTTAATAGTTGGGCAAAAAAAGCTTATGTAGCCCAACTCATATACCCCTTGTCCCAGAATTTTGCCCCTCAAAAACGGTGGTCAAAGCGTTTTGTTGGCTATGCAAACAGCAAAGACAAAGCAGGACATTTTTGGAAGTAAGTGTAACGTGTGCAAATATAGTCGAAGTTGCTTCCCGCGGCCACTGGCAATAAGTTTTTCCGCATGTAAATTGAAGACTTGTGCGGCGCTACGGGCCGTGGACAATACTAGTCTTACTCCAAAACGATAAGTTGTACCATAACTTAGTTGAATATTTATTATCCAGTTTTTCCGCAAAAGTTTAATGATAATACAGATTAAGAACGTATATAAATATAAATCAACAACATTTGCTAACACTGTACAATGCAAATGCATTTAACATCTTTTAAAGTATTTTACACTGCGTATCCTAATGTCCCACCCATTAAAAACCGATAAACACCATTTTCGTAGGAAAACATGCAGATTGTTCGCATGGATGTGTGAAGCTACATAATCTACTGTTGCCAACGTTTATATCCTATGCATAATTTGGGGACATGTCTACTGACTAATGTGTTATATCTCAAAAAGCCATGCAATATACATTCGATTAACTCACTGTCGACAGCGTTGTAAGAGGCGACCAAAAGACCTTGAATATCCCCAACTTGTCCTTCATTTTGAACGTTTGAAACAAAACTGAGGACAGACCATTTTTTGTGATTTCCGTCATTTCCAAAGACGATTATCTCAGTCATTCGGTCCTGTGTCGCCTCAAAAATGCGATCTTTGTTAAGCTTTGGATAGCTTAATACCTGTGGGTCTGCATCGTCGAGGAATTATTCCTGTGACAGAGCCATTCCGAGCGGTAAACCGGAGGAGAAACAATAAACAAACGTAAATGCCCCACTTGCTTTTCATGGCGTCATCAAACTGCACACCAACAGGTAAGCATGCACCCTTGACCTTCCGCTCCTGATGGGCTGATTAAAGCAAAGCAGCAAACGCGATTGGATAAGCGAGTTTTAATTGGTGAAAGCAAGGCTGAATAGTAGCCGTTGGCGTTCGCACATGAAGTGCCAAATTAACTAAGCATGAGTTTAAGGTTTAATTACTTAATTATCATGCCTTCTTCCTGCCAAAATACAGTTGTATAAGCATATTTTCAGTCTATCACGGTGCGCCGATGACTCCTCCACTACCAAAACGTATCTATTGAAAACACTAGCCATATGAGTAATATGCTTTTTATCGTTTATTTTGACTGCCTTAATAAATTTAAATAAATTTTATGGAAAGCATGCACGAAAATCATTTCTTGCGTTCGTTTGGTAACAAGATACGCCTACTTTAAATTTTACACACAAAGAATTGGTAGTTTTTGGTTTTTAGAAAAGTTGCAAAGTTGCCAAATTAATAACTGCTACTTTCGAATTCAAGGTTTAAAAAAATTGCGCACTGTGTACATCCTGTTTAAGGTAAAATATGCTTTCGCCTATAATCTGAGGTAGAACACATAATCCTCATGAAATGCTGTAGCGGATGTGAAGCATACTTTATGCAGTACAGACAGCATGAATAAATTGAACGATACGGTATATCATGAACAAACGCCTCAAAATCGTAAAAAGCTCATAATAAGCAACCTGTTTACAACTGACAGTTACCCTTTCACGGAGTATGAAAATTAAAGATTGCGTTATGTTCTATCAAACCAGTACAACAAATAATTTTTGCGTGCATACTGTCCATTAAATTTATTTGAATTTAAAAAGGCAGTCACAATCAATGATATAAAGACCAACTACTTAAGTAGTCAGTTTTTACAAAAGAAACGGTTTGTTAGTGATCAGTATGAAGCTCGTTAAAAGCAGACATCGTATTATGAGTTAAATTACTTCAGAAAAGAATCACAATTTTAGTCAATGCCAATTAGGGAAAGACTCCCTTTTATTCGCATATGTCGACATGTTGCGTGATCTTCGGAGACTACTGTAACCTATACTAGACGTGCGTTGACTTAGTTCGGTGAGTTAGCAACTAACCAGATAACACAGACCGCCCGCTTAGTACAGTGTGTCTTTTTGTGTGGATTGAGCCTTTCGTGTACTAAGAAAGAAACTGCAATGACCCCTTTTAATATAGCTATTTATGGAACTCCCACGTAAGTGGGAACCTAAAAGGTGCTGTCTTGCCGCGCACTGGAGTGGTGGCCAATCCAGCCACTTGCCTCTCCACTTTTCCTCACTTTCATTTTCCTAGAACTTGGTCTTTACACCTAGTAGGGTGACAAAAGAGTAGAATTGATTCCACTCGAGCCTACCTTCACTGTAATCTAGCGTAAGTTGCTATGATTGCCTTCAGTTTGATGTAACTTTCGTGAACATTTAATTCTCCGGTGGAATTTTCGAATGTGTGGACATGGCTGACAGAAACGATTGGCCTTTTGATTTATTGCGCTCACCAAAGCGCTTGACTACCTTTATACTCCGGCCCTGTGGAGACACAATTCAGTTGAATAGCATGCCAGCAAAAATTGTAGCTATGCTTCAAGCCTGTTATTGATCTTAGTTGTCGTCCTAGTCCGATGACTTCGTTTGTCTTAACACGTCCAGCTGGTTCCGCACCTACAGAATGAGCGGATGAAGCGGTTAAGTTGATGATTGCTCCGTCTGTTTGTGGTGCGGTTACTTGTGTGTCAACCATGGGCTCGTGAGTGCCCGGATTCACGTTCCATCTAATTTAGTGTTCACCTTTCCGTTCAATGAGTTTCTTTCGGAGGGCTTAGTTGGCTGTGGGAAGCGACACACAGCGGTTAATGGAGGTTATACCAGTGTGCCAGGCCTCGATTATTTCCCTCACCCCGCGGTCATTTCCTCGACCCAGAATTTCAGCATTCTGAAAGGCGAATGTGTGTCCGGAATTTGTGCAGTGTTCCGCCACCAACCAAAGTCGCTGCATCGTATCTGCAGCCCTGCTGTGTTCTGCAATCCGGGTCTCCAGCCGCTTCCCAGTCTTTTTGACATAGTCGACTGGGCAGGAATAACATTTGACCCGGTAATAAACGTTTGTGTTTTCACCTCGGAGCAGGGGTTCCTTCGGCCGCATGACGAGATGTCGTATTGTTGCCTCTGGTCGGTGGGCAATGCCGATCCCCAGGGGTTTTAAAAGATGGAAGACTGCCTCCGAAACGCCGTCAATGTATGGTAGCGCGCGCTATAATTTCGGCTGCCGGCTCTCCATTCCATCGGACCTGTCTGCTGCTTTCGACGAAATTTTGAGGATATCCGTTGGCCAAGAAGAGACGCTGGAGGTATCGTTATTCAAACTTCCGGTCCTGCGGCTCGCTGCAGTGTGTTTCTGCCCGTTTTTATAGTGCACGCAGACAACTGCGTTTGTGGCATCCGGGTGTTTGCTATGGAAGTTTAGGATTTGGCGCGTATATGTGGCCTTCCTGAACACCATCGTTCTGAGGCTCCCATTGGGTTTTCCATGGGCGAACACGTCTAAACACGGCAGTTGGTTGTTATTTTTAGCCTCCATCGTAAACTGGATATCAGAGAAGACAGAATTTATGAGATTGTGAAATTCTTAGACCTTTCCTCGCTCAAGGATAATGAATGACTCGTCATCATATCAACTCCAAAATTTGGGCTGATAGTTTGCGAACACGATCGCCTCTAGATTTTGGAGAACTGCTTCTGCAATGAAACCCGACAGTGGCGACCCCACCGGCGTCCTCATGATCTATTCGTACATCGTCCCCTTCAATGTGAAGAACGTCTTCAAGCAGAATTTTAAGAGTTGGACGAGATGTCTCCGTTTCACCGCCTCGCCCGTCTCATCATACTGGCTTTCCAGTAAATCGCTTATCGTGTCGACGCCATGGTCTTGTAGGATGAAGGTAAAGAGAGAGGTGACGTCGAATGCCACCATGACCTCGTCTGGGGTGGGTTGCAATCGCTAAAGGCGCTCCAAAACTTGAGTGACTGAGCAGACCGTCGTGGCCGTGTTCGCCGTCAGTGGCTTTAGATTTCTAGATAACCATAAGGCAGATTGAATTTAGTCCTCTCCGCAATGACGCAATCGACCGGAGAGGAATTCCAGCCTTGTGTACCTTTAGTAGACCGTAAAACCTCGCTACGGGTGCATCTGTTGGCTTGATAGCCAGTCGTAGATACCTGTTGATCGCGTTGCTACTTTGCTTTTCGGTGAGCAAATTGTTCAGTTGCGCCATCAGCTTCTTCATCGTAGCATCGTCACACGGAACGTACGCTTGCCGGTCCTCCAGCAGGGCGTTGGCCTTCTAAATGTAGTCGCTCTTATCCAACACAACAGTGGAACGTCCTTTGTCTGCTGGGAGAATCACGATACTGGTGTCAGCCCTCAGTGTTTTGAGTGCACTCTCCTCTGCTCGGGTAATGATTGCGCGTGGTTTTTGCGCCATCACCAAGGTTGTTACCTGTTGCCGTATGAGGTATTTCGTCTCGTCAGATTCCCCAGTTTGTTTAAAAAATTGATTCGACCGTTGTGACGAGGTTGATTGGATCGGCATCCGTAGTGTTGAAGCAAGCTAAGTGGCTCAGTACTTTTACTTGAGTTGGTGTCAGATGCTGGGAGGACATGTTGTGCACAAGAACTTCGCTTTCCTCTTTCAGTGTATTCGATAGATTTCTCATCTTCTCACCCCGTTTTACATCTCTTTTCGTCCGTAGATCTCGGGACCGTTTGGTGATCAGCTTCCGCAGCAGCATGATTCCATTCTCTCCCATAAGTTTGGTGCACTGTTTGATTGCATGGCTCAAAACCCCGTTGTTTTTACGCAGTCGAAAATGGCAGTCCTGGAGCAGTGCACGAATAATTCGCCTGCCATGATCTGTCACCCACCGTTTTGCCAGAATTGTGTTCACCGTTGGCCTGTAAGACAAGATTTTCGGGAGTACATGGTTGTCAAGGCATCTGTGGAGAAATTGTATCTGCGCGTACGTTGAAGACAAGCGAAGGGAAAATACTTCCCAACGTCGTGCTGACTGAAGTGCTTCGCGCCCAAAAATATTGCTAATAGAAGCGACAATTCGATTCCCCGGGCATAAATGTGAAGAAGAGGCGATCACGGGAACCATAGTTTTACTCTCCTGACGTTTCAAAAGCGTACAGGCTTCCGTTATCAGATGTGGAGGTTGTACCGCGCCTCACAGTAGTTATAGTAGGCGACATTATTGGTCAAAAGGTTTTAAGCCAATGCAAAGGAAAGGGGGGGTCGGACATCGGAGGGATGCTCAATCTTAGACGCCTTGAAGCGGATTAGTCACAATCAAGGGGTCTCTCGTCGGATTATGCTGTTTGCGCCTGTGCTGCTGTCATTGGTCTTAGTAACCATCCTTGGCCGGTGATTCTGTTTGTGTTCACACTTCCAGCTGGTTTCGTGCCTACAGTATGAGCGCATGGAGCGGTTAGGCTGATAATTGCTCTGTTACATTGTGGCACGCCGACTTGTGTGTTCACCATGGGCTCGCAGGGGCCCCGGTTAGCGTCGGGTTCTGAAGTTCGCGCCTGCGCCGCTGTCATTGATCTTAGTTGTCGTCCTAGTCCGATGACTTCGTTTGTCTTAACACGTCCATCTGGTTTCGCACCTACAGAATGAGCGAATGAAGCGGTGAAGATGATGATTGCCCCGTCTGTGTGTGGTGCGGTTACTTGTGTGTCCACCATGGGCTCGTGAGTGCCCGGATTCAGGTTCCGTCTAATTTGGTGTTCACTTTTCCCTTCATTGAGTTTCTTTCGGTACGCTTGGTAGGATGTCGGAAGCGACACACAGCTGTCAATGTAGGTAATACCAGTGTGCAAGACCTCGATTGTTTCCCTTACTTTGCGGTCATTTCGTCGACCCAGAATTTCGGCATTCTGAAAAGCGAATTTGTGGCCGGAATTTGTGCACTGTTCCGCCACCAACGAAAGTCGCTGCATCGTATCTAAAGCCCTGCTGTGTTCTGCAATTCGGGGCTGCAGCCGCTTCACAGTCTCTCTTACTTGGTCAACAGGGCAGGAATAACATTTGACCCAGTAAACGACGTTTGTGTTTTCACCTCCGGGCAGTGGTTCCTTCGGCCGCATGACGAGATGTCGTATTGTTGCCTCTGGTCGGTGGGCGATTCCTATCCCCAGGGGTTTAAATAGACGGAAGACTGCCTCCGAAACGCCGTCAATGTATGGTAGCGCGCGCTATAATTTCGGTTGTTCGGCTGCTAGCTCTCCATTCGATCGGACCTGTTTGCTGCGTTTGAAGAAATTTCGAGGATATCCGTTGGCCACGAAGAGACGCTGGAGGTTTCTTAATTCAAACTTCTGGTCCTGTGGCTCGCTGCAGTGTGTTTCTGCCCGTTTGTATAGTGTTCGCACACAACTGCGTTTGTGGCAGGCCGGGTGTTTGCTATGGAAGCTTAGGATTTGGCGCGTATTGGTGGCCTTCCCGAACATCTTCGTTTTGAGGCTCCCATTGGGTTTTCTATGGGCGAGCACGTCTAGGAACGGCAGTTAGTTGTTATTTTTAGCTTCCATCGTAAACTGGATATCAGATAAGACAGAATTAATGAGATTGTGAAATTCTTAGACCTTTTCTCGCTCAATGATGAAAAAGGTGTCGTCAGAATATCGACTCCAAATCTTGGGCTGATAGTTTGTGAACACGATCGCCTCTTGTTTTTGGAGAACTGATTCTGCGATGAAACCCGACAGTGGCGACCCCATCGGCGTCCTCATGATCTATTCGTACATCGTCCCCTTCAATGTGAAGAACGTCTTCAAGCAGAATTTTAAGAGTTGGATGAGATGTCTTCGTTTCACCGTCTCGCCCGTCTCATCATATTGGCTCTCCAGTAGCTCGCTTATCGTGTCGATACCCAGGTCTTGTGGGATGGATGTAACGAGAGAGGTGACGTCGAATGACAGCATGATCCCGTCTGCGGTAGGTTGCACACCCTTAAGGCACTCCAGAACTTGGGTGACTGAGCAGACCGTCGTGGCCGTTTTCGCCGTCAGTGGCTTTAGATTTTGAGATTGAATGTTGGTGCTCCCCGCAATGACACAATCGGCCGGAGGGGAATTCCAGCCTTGTGTACCTTTAGTAGACCGTAAAACCTCGCTACGGGTGCATCTGTTGGCTTGATGGCCAGTCGTAGACACCTGTTGATCGCGTTGCTACTTTGCTTTTCGGTGAGCAAATTGTTCAGTTGCGCCATCAGCTTCTTCATCGTAGCATCGTCACACGGAACGTACGCTTGCCGGTCCTCCAGCAGGGCGTTGGCCTTCTGAATGTAGTCGCTCTTATCCAACACAACAGTGGAACGTCCTTTGTCTGCTGGGAGAATCACGATACTGGTGTCAGCCCTCAGTGTTTTAAGTGCACTCTCCTCTGCTCGGGTAATGATTGAACGTGGTTTTTGCGCCATCACTAAGGCTGTTACCTGTTGCCGTATGAGGTATTTCGTCTCGTCAGATTCCCCGGTTTGTTTAAGAATTGATTCGACCGTTGTGTCGAAGTTGATTGGATCGGCATCCGTAGTGTGTAAGCAAGCTTAGTGGCTCAGTACTTTAACTTGAGTTGGTGTCAGCTGCTGGGAGGATATGTTGTGCACAAGAACTTCGCTTTCCTCTTTCAATGAGTTCGAAAGATTTCTCATTTTCTCACCCCGTTTAACATCTCTTTCCGTCCGTATATCTCACAACAGCATGATTCCATCCTCTCCGATAAGTTCGTTGCACTGTTTGATTGCATGGCTCAAAACCCCGTTGTTTTTACGCAGTCGAAAATGGCAGTCCTGGAGCAGTGCACGAAAAATTCGCCTGCCATGATCTGTCACCCACCGGTTTGCCAGACTTGTGTTCACCGTTGGCCTGTAAGTCAAGCTTTTCGGGAGTACATCGTTGTCAAGGCATCTGTGGAGAAATTGTATCTGCGCGTACGTTGAAGACAAGCGAACGGCATATCGAACTCCGCCATCAGTGTTAATGCAGACACCTTTGTCATGTGCAATTGCTTTCAAGCCCAACATGAGGTCTTGTTGGTTCACGTTGCCCGCGGCGTCGCTAAACGCTGCATTGGTGTCAGGGGTAGGTTCCCGGATGCCTGTATTCTGGCCCAAAGTGGGGTTGCTAGTCGTTGCGACCCATCTGACTTCCTGCCGACGATTTCGTTGATTGAGCCGCACGCATAACGCCTGGTAAGCCGCCGGGAGAATCGTACAGCCGTTGATGGAATTTGGTGCAGTGTGCCATGCTTCAAGTGTTTCTCTGGCTGTCCGGTCTCCACCTCGAGCTAGGATTTCAGCTTCATTAAAAGTGAAGGTGTGTCAAGGAGCCGAACAATGTTAAGCCACCTACGAGCGTGGATCCATCCTGTCGACTGCCGTTGCGTACTCGCGCATACGCGTCTGTAGTCGCTTTCCGGTCTCCCCAATGTAATTGGCCTCACAGGAACTACACTGGATGCGATAGACGACGTTTGCTGTTTCTCCGCGGGATAGAGGGGCCATTGGTCTCATGACCACTCGTCTTATTGTTGCCTCGGGTCTGTGGGCTATGCCAATACCCAGTGGTTGTAACAGACGAGCGATTGCTTCAGAAACATTCTCTATGTATGGCATTGCTCTCCACAGTGTCGGTTGTTCGGCCGCCGGTCTTGCAGCTCCTTTCGGTTGTCTGCTGCGTTCTAGGAAGCTGCGAGGGTAACCGTTAGAGATGAACATCCGTCGAAGATATTTAAGTTCAGCCACTTTATCACCTGCCTCGTTGCAATGTGTTTCTGCCCTTTTGTAAAGCGTTCGCACACAGCTGCGTTTGTGGCTCAGCGGATGGTTACTTTGGTAAATGAGTACCTGACGTGTGTCGGTTGCCTTTCGGTATACCGTCATCTTTAGCCTCCCGTCGGTCTTGCGGTGGACCAGGACGTCTAGGAACGCAAGTTGATTGTTGCTCTCAGCCTCCGTTGTAAACTGAATCTTTGCAAAAATGGAGTTCAGAATCGTGTGAAATTCAGAGACCATTTCACGCTTGAGGACGACGAAAGTATCGTCTACGTACCGCGCCCAAAATACTGGTCGTAAACACCAGTGTATCTAACTTTTGAATAACCACCTCAGCAAGGAAACCAGATAGCGGCGAACCCATCGGAGTCCCTTTGATTTGTTCATACACTGTGCCCTCAAAGGTAAAATACGTGTTGAGGCAGAACTTGAGCAGCTGGATGAGATGCGCACGTGTAGGTTTATAAGTTCCCTCCTCATATCGGCTCTCAAGTAGATCACTGAGAGTTTCAATCGCAAGAGTCTGAGGGATTGATGTGAAGAGTGAGGTAACATCAAACGACACCATGACTTCGTCTGCATTGAGGCGTAGCCCGTTAAGTCTTTCCAAGAAATGTACGGCCGAGCGTACCGTTGTGTCAGAGCCTGATGTGAGACAGTTCAGACGCCGAAACATCCATTTCGACAGATTGAATGTTGGTGTTCCCCGTAAAGAAACAATGGGCCGAAGTGGTGCACCGGGCTTGTGCACTTTTGGCAGTCCATAGAATCTTGCCATGGTTGAATCACTTGGTTTGATATTTAGTCGTTCGATTTTTGAGATGGCACCGTTATTCTCCAGTCCCACGAGTGCTGTGTTGATTTGTGTCACCATCTTCTTCATAGGATCTCCGTCGCACTGGCGGTAGGCATTTTGGTCATCGAGTAGAACGTTGGCCTTTTGGAGGGATTCAGACTTATCAAGTACCACTGTGGAGCGCCCCTTGTCCGCTGGCACTACTACGATGCTCCTGTCAGCATTCAGTGCCTTGATGGCGTCCTGCTTCGCCCTCGGGATTGACGCCCGTGATTTATGTGTCAATAGTAAGGACGTAACCTGTTGTCGGATGAGGTGCTTCGTATCGTCCGGCTCCTGGGAGGTTTTGAGGACTGACTCAACGGTAACCAAAAGATCAACCGGATCCGCATCCGCTGTGTTGAAGCATGCTGCGCGCTTGAGCACTTGTAACTGCACGGGTGTTAGT
Organism: Ligula intestinalis; assembly: GCA_036362985.1. Lineage (NCBI taxonomy): Eukaryota > Metazoa > Platyhelminthes > Cestoda > Diphyllobothriidea > Diphyllobothriidae > Ligula > Ligula intestinalis. Next base: position 44,024 of record JAYGXS010000145.1, read on the forward strand.
TCTTTGGAGGATAAATTGTGGACTAATGTCTACTCGCGATCCTGCACAATGGGCAATAGTTTTTGGAATTTAACTGCCAACTCCTTGTCTCGTCTGGATCGTTGTTCTCTGGCTCTATTGACAATCACTCGCTCCAGTTGTAAAAAACTATTCTCTCCTAACATCTCTGAGCACTTCGGAATAATGTTGTTCAAGACGCCACGATATTTCTGCAGCCGCAAATGACAATCCTGAATAAGAGCCCGGGTCATTCTTCTGCCATTTTGTAACACCCATTGTCTCGCTTACCCTGTGTTCACCGGTGGTTTGTAGGACAAACTCTTCGGTAGCACCAAACAAACCATCCGCTGAGCCACAAACGCAGCTGTGTGCGAACGCTTTACAAAAGGGCAGAAACACATTGCAACGAGGCAGGTGATAGAGCGGCTGAACTTAAATATCATCGACGGATGTTCATCTCTAATGGTTACCCTCGCAGCTTCCTAGAACGCAGCAGACAACCGAAACGAGCTGCAAGACCGGTGGCCGAACAACCGACATTGTGGATAGCAATGCCATACATAGAGAATGTTTCTGAAGCAGTCGCTCGTCTGTTACAACCACTGGGTATTGGCATAGCCCACAGACCCGAGGCAACAATAAGACGAGTGGTCATGAGACCAAAGGCCCCTCTATCCCGCGGAGAAACAGCAAACGTCGTCTATCGCATCCAGTGTAGTTCCTGTGAGGCCAACTACATTGGGGAGACCGGAAAGCGACTACAGACGCGTATGAGCGAGCACGCAAGGGCAGTCGACAGGATAGAGCCACGCTCGTTGGTGGCGGACATTGTTCGGCTCCTGGACACACCTTCGCTTTTGATGACGCTTAAATCCTAGCCCGAGATAGTGACCGGACAGCCAGAGAAGCACTTAGCGCATGGCACACTGCACCAAATTCCATCAACGGCTGTACGATTCTCCCGGCGGCTTACCAGGCATTACGCGTGCGGCTCAATCAACGAAAACGCCGCAGGAAGTCAGACGGGTCGCAACGACTAGTAACCCCACTTTGGGCCAGAATACAGGCGTCCGGGAACCTACCCCAGACACCAATGTAGCCGTCAGCGACGCCGCAGGCAACGTGAATCAACAAGACCTCCTGTCGGGCTTGAACGCAGTTGCACATGACAACGGTCTCTGCATAAACACTGATGGCCGGGCTCGATATTCCGCCGGCGGGACGAACACGGGAAAGTGCCAACGGGGGAAGCCAGCAGGACATGCGGCACTGACGCGATCGATGCAGACGCGAGCAATGACCGCTGGCGGGCGAACACTGCCCTCCCCCTCCGACGAGGTGATTGCGAGAAACCCTGATCAGCAGGACGATGACGGAGCTCCAGCCCCGCCCCCGCAGGGGGTCTAGCGCCAATAGACGGAGAGCGAACGAGAAGTCAGTGGCAACACCTATAAAAGACTGTGAGGCGTGTACAAACACCAACCTCCGACGATGCAAGCCTGTACGCTTTAGAAACGTCAGGATTTTTTACACATTATTCCCGAGATCGCCTCTTCTTCTCATTTATGTCCGGGGACACGCATTTTCGCTTCAATCACCATAAAAATTAGATTTATCCATCTTAGTTTTTTTTGCTTAACGATGAAGTTTTTAGTGCACGACGCTGGCGTTAATCTTAAAGCACTCCAATTTTGATTTTTACTGACGAATTTCCCACTTCCATCTTTTCTCGATGTCAAAAATTGCAGTCATTGACGAATAAAGAATGCTTTGGATTAACCAGTGCTCTGCGTTTGTCTGCCTAATTTCTTTCATGCTTTTGGAGGACATTTTCTTTGAGAGATTTGACACAATGGTTTTAATTTCAAAGTAAAGCCTAGATATTTCAGTAACCAGGTATTCGGTTGCAAAGTCCAGACTGCTACGTTCTATTGTTACCTTCCAAGTGTAGGGATATAAGTTTACTTCGTCGGCATGAACGATAAGCTACAAACTTATTTAGTTTCATAGTGAGAAGCAACCAAGTGATAGAAATTACGTTAGGCCAGTACTTGTGCACTGCTGGATTCATATCAGGCTTGAAGCATAGCTACGATTTTTGCTGGCATGCTATTCAACTGACTTGTGTCTCCACAGGGCCGGAGTATAAAGGTAATCAAGCGCTTTGGTGAGCGCAATAAATCAAAAGGCCATTCGTTTCTGTAAGCCTTGTCCACACATTCAAAAATTACACCGGAGAATTAAATGTTCACGAAACTTACATCAAGCTGAAGACAATCACGGCAACTAACGCTAGATTACAGTGAAGGTAGGCTCGAGTGGAATCAATTCTTCCCTTTTAGGTTCCCGCTTACGTCGGAGTTCCATAAATAGCTATATTAAAAGGGGTCATTGCAGTTTCTTTCTTAGTACACGAAAGGCTCAATCCACACAAAAAGACACACTGTACTAAGCGGGCGGTCTGTGTTATCCGGTTAGTTGCTAACTCACCGAACTAAGTCAACGCACGCCTAGTATAAGTTACAGTAGTCTCCGAAGATCACGCAACATATCGACATATGCGAATAAAAGGGAGTCTTTCCCTAATCGGCATTGACTAAAATTGTGATTCTTTTCTGAAGTAATTTAACTCATAATACGATGTCTGCTTTTTACGAGCTTCATACTGATCACTAACAAACCGTTTCTTTTGTAAAAACTGACTACTTAAGTAGTAGGTCTTTATATCATTGATTGTGACCGCCTTTTTAAGTTCAAATATATTAAATGGACAGTATGCACGCAAAAATTATTTGTTGTACTGGTTTGATAGAACATAACGCAATCTTTAATTTTCATACTCCGTGAAAGGGTAACTTTCGGTTGTAAACCGGTTGCTTATTATGAGCTTTTTACGATTTTGAGGCGTTTGTTCATGATATATCGTATCGTTCAATTTATTCATGCTGTCTGTACTGCATAAAGTATACTTCACATCCGTTACAGTATTTCATGAGGATTATGTGTTCTACCTCAGACTATAGGCGAAAGCATATTTTACCTTAAACAGGATGTACACAGTGCGCAATTATTTTAAACCTTGAATTCGAGTGCAGCAGTCATGAATTTGGCAACTGGGCAACTTTTCTAAAAACCAAAAACTACCAATTCTTTGTGTGTAAAAATTAAAGTAGGCGTATCTTGTTACCAAACGAACGCAAGAAATGATTTTCGTGCATGCTTTCCATAAAATTTATTTAAATTTATTAAGGCAGTCAAAATAAACGATAAAAGGCATATTACTCATATGGCTAGTGTTTAAAATAGATAGGTTTTGTTAGTGGAGGAGGCATCGTCGCACCGTGATAGACTGAAAATATGCTTATAAAACTGCATTTTGGCAGGAAGAAGGCATGATAATTAAGTAATTAAACCTTAAACTCATGCTCAGTTAATTTGGCATTTCATGTGCGAACGCCAACGGCTACTATTCAGCCTTGCTTTCACCGATAAAAACTCGCTTATCCAATCGCGTTTGCTGCTTTGCTTTAATCAGCCAATCAGAAGCGGAAGGTCAACGGTGCATGCTTACCTGTTGGTGTGCAGTTTGATGACGCCATGAAAAG
>JAYGXS010000146.1:0-47050 GCA_036362985.1 Ligula intestinalis
GAAAAAAATTAGATAAAGTTTGGTCAAATTCAGGTGTGACGGACATTAAGGAATCGCATGCACTTTGACAAGCAGAGGTCAATTTCATTATTAAAAAGTTTTTTTTTGTATAACGCGAAAACATTTATCCAATATTTGATGTAATATAACGGAATATCCGGGTTTATTTATACCACAATAACTGCTTTGGTTGTGACCAAAACCCTGATATATTATTTTAAACATGAAGGCAAAACCGTATCTTATGAAATATAAAACATGCGGCTTTTAATTGTTATCTACGCATTCATGGTTACTTAAGCAACATAACTTACAGGACATCGAAGTGCATATGCAGCATAGGAAACAACCTTAAAGTAATCCACTATAATATGGGAAATATTCCAACCTAAGCAAGGCAGACATTTCTTTGTCAGCCGCATTCTCTCATTTATCTTTAAATAAAAAAAGCCACTCATATTTTATATGAAAAAAAGTATTACTTGTTTTTATAAATTTAAGAATAACAATGTTTGCCCTATCTTTTGGGAGTACGAGTCAATCAGTTATATTTTTTGCGCATTCTGCAGTTTATAAAATATCATTTTTGCCATGTTTATAACGGCTTATACACACAATCGTAGTTTTGGGATCAATATTTGTCATCGATATCTTACTATAAAATTTAATGATACCCATAAATAACAGAATCTGCATTTATTGAAACACATTTCAAAAAATTACAAGTGTTGGTATATTTTTTCGGAATTAAAATAGAGCCAACATGCTAAAAATACATTTAAAATAATAATTTAGTTTTTTTATATAGAAAAGTTAATAGACATTCATTTAGGAATCAATACTGCTTACTACTACCTGTTTAATGAATATCCATCTTTTATGAGAACGGTAATAAAGGATTTTAAAGAAAATTTTATTTTTTTATGAAAAAATTGCACAATGTACTTTATTTTACTTTTCTTAGGTTTGCACGCTGTTATTTCTATTTTTTCGTTAAGACGCCCACACATTTTGACGCAAAAGTAATTTGATTAGTGAAAAAAATGCAAGGAATAGTCCAACCCTAGAAGAATCCTATTTCGGAATAATCATTTGACCACATTACGTTTATGTTCATCAAGTTATCATACGGTTGACCGGAGGGGACAGGCCTGCGTGTATACATCTTCTTAGTCCGAAGAACCTTGCTTTGCGGGCGTCTGCTGTTGGTATGGCTGGTCTTCCAGACGTGACCATACATCGCCTTGTTTGTTTGCAGTTACATGAACGTGTTGTCTACTTGTGTCATCATCGTCATCATCGATGCATCGTCACGTGGGAATGAGCTTACCGGCCCTCCAACAAGGCTAGGGCCTTATGGATGTAAACGCCCTATCATTGTGGTAGAATCACGATACCTAAGACACTGAGGGCTGACACCAACATGGCCACTTGACGGCAGGTCGGATTTAAACACCGTGTGCTTCTATACTGCCGGAAAACGTTTTCCAAAAAGCGGAGCATTAAGTTAAATCTCAACCTGCACCCCCTCCTATCAATGTGAGGTTGACTTTTTCACGTAGCAATCAGATTAAACACGTAATGGGTGTTTTTGCTTGAATAAAGAAGGACTGCAAATGTACAGGCGAATGTTAAACCGCAAAATTCCGATGCCCTCACAACTATTTACCCAAAACAGCCGGCATCTTAACTGGAACATGGACGTTTACAAATTTAACCCTAACTAATTAGGTAACTAGTACTGCGATTTATTTATAATTATATGTCAGAAATGCCATATCAACGACTCAGCAAATGTATTTGACATTTCGAGGTGAACACGATATTTCGCAAATGTCATCTATATTTAGATAATTTATGGTTGGTGTGAAGAAACTAAGCTTCACTTTTCGCTTGGAAAATGATAAACTTTAAGTTTGTGTTGCAGATAGTGGGACGCTAAGTCGTGAGTCAGCACACAGCGTCACAAAACGTTTACAGCGCGCAGTGACTTTTTGAGGCGTAGCACGACATGCTGGAATATGAAAGATGGTAAGCGTCTGAGGGTGTATGTGATGACCTTCTATGGTTCGAAACATTTGCCTTCCAAAACTGCTTAAGTAAATGTTTGGCGTGGTATCTGGATGACACGGGATTAGGAGTTCACGTTTAAGAAACATGTTGGCCGCACCTTCCCAGACATTCGAGGAAAGAGAAAAATAATAATCAGCTAGCCTTCCTTAATGTTTTCATGTGTCCCACATATTACGGTGGGCCGCACACCAACGTATTCCGGAAAGTGACGTATAGGGTGCAAATACTGAAGCTAAAAAGCTTCCGCCAAATCAGCCACACGCGCAGTTGCATAGCGACGCTCTGAGCGATAATACAGTTGCCGACCTGCAATATATTTGACTGTGGGCAACGTAGTTGCAATGACCCAAAATTTTGCCGGGCAATGAGATATGTTTGAAACGCGTGAGCGGCATTAAGCCGAAACCAAGCACAACGCGTCATATACTGAAACCACAAAATCAGCGTCTTCGGAAAAATATCACCTTTTATAGTCTATAGGACCTAGTGCATTTGTAGACAACACAATTTGGACAAAAACTTGTCAGGTTTCTCAAGACGTGCAGCGCGCACAATGATGTCAATTCTTTGGTTTTGGCTCACTCCACGAAACGTTGCCTCACATTTAAATTTGATAAAATTCGGATTCATATTTAATTCAGTTGTGTCGCTCTGGCAGCCAAGACCTAACAATATAAAACATGACATTTAGTGCTTTTTAACAGACCTTCATCCCAATATATTAAAATACATTAATAAAATTTCCGTAAGTGAAAAAAACGGTAGCGCTTACTTTTTAAAAAGTACTTAATACGTGTTTAAACATGCAAATATTGTTTAAAGCAACTGGGTAAACGACTTGGCGAATCATTTTGCAGAATACTTGTCACGAATGTGTGCCACGAATTATTAAAGCAAAGACAGTGAGAAGACCACAACGACTGGCGACTTATTTTCGGGCGGTATGTGTTTGTGTAATGACTGCTTAAACTCATTTATTACTGCACACGTTTAAATATACATTTTTTTCTTATACACGCGTCATAGCATTGCTGAACCTTAACGTTTGAATTGCATTTTCAAAATCAAGTTAACGTTTGCGTAATTGATTCGTAACTTACACATTTATTCCTTAAAAGCTGTTTTGGCAGGAAGATTGTATGTGATTACTGCATATGTTGCACAAGCTGAAGCGAGTAGGAAAGAGTACAATAATGTAAAGTGAATGGCAAAGATGGGTAACCGAACAAATTTAGTTCAAACCACAACCCTTTGCAGTCTAGAATATGTTAACAATTAAAATGAAAATTAAGGTGTTTGAACCCTAATTCTTTGTATAAACTGCTCAGGATTTAGAAAATTGTAAAATTGCCTTCAAAATTTAACATTTAATCGGTTATTTTAAATCCAGAATTGGCACATGAAAATATAATATCCTTGCTATCATCACCGAAAGAAGACTAAGTGAAATGAACAAACCCACGAAAAGACATGACTTGTGTCGCTAAGTTTTACTGCCTGTAGTCCGCAGAGCAGAGTTGGACACTGCGAGATTCTCAGCTAGTGGATTCATGTGAAAAATGTGCTTTTGGAGGTCTTCTATATGAACAATATGTCCCTGAGGTCGTTGTTGTTGGTGTTGCTTCCAATTAGGCATTGCTGAGCAATCTCTGTATTTCAGCAACCCGCGGCATAAGAGTGGTTCAATCAACGTCAAATTTCAACACGTTGTATTGCGAATGCTGTAAACAACATTTCGCAATGTGAAAAAGACTGGCAATCACTCGCAAGCTAACACTGAGTAGGATCGTATTACGTTTCAAATATTTTCGGTGACGTCAGAATGACGAATCTGTGATGAGTTACTTTCTGACGACTGCGAAACAATTTGATTCTGTAAAAAGTATTACAAAAAGAGTATGCTTTTAAGCATAGATTTTGCGTCTCTTTACGAATTCAAATACATTTAATGTAAAGCATAAACAACAGATTCCTCCGTTGTACACATTTGATAGTAAATTACACCTTTTCACATTTTCTTCGTGAAGAAAGTGTTTCTGTTGGTGTTTAAAGCATTTTATATTTCCGAGTGATTTTAAAAGCTACCGACCGCCAGAACTGAATTCAAGCTACACAGAGTGATTGCTGTGGTTACCTTGTTGAAAGAAAAGGACGTTCCTTCCTATGATTACGGGAAGCGAATTTAAAACTGTCATTTTATTTTGAAATAGACGTGGATCACGATGTATATATTGGAGAAAATAATTAATAAATAGTTGGATACGATGTCTTATGAACAAACTCCGCATATTCGTAAAAATGTCAACATAAGAGGTTATTTTAAAACTGAACAAAGCATTTTCCTTATATTAAAAATTTAAAGAAGCTGTAATTTGCTATCAATTGCGTAAAAAAGTAACATTTTTTCACGCATGTTTTGCATTTAATATATTGGCATATGTAAATGGAGTCAAAATTCATGATAAACGTTCATGCTATTTACATAGAAATTTTTAATAGTATTGCCTTTTTCGCAGTGGTTAAAAAAAGCTTATCAAAGATTTGGCATCGTAGGGTGGCTGGAAAAATTGCAATCGACAAGTTCAATTGCAATTGATAAGCAAAAAATCACCGATGTTTTTCAAATTTCGGAATGTTGGTCGCAGCGCCAATGTACCGAGCACGGTGCAGGTTGAGGTCGACGCGGTGGTTCTTTCGCAAAGAGCTGTTACCACAGGTGCTTATTTTCCTACAGAACTGATTTACGGAAAATCTAGCATTTAGAACTCAAACATAGGGATGGCCGGATATGGCAGGTATATTGTGAAATAACAACCGTTTGAAATCTGGCAGTGGTCGACACTAACGTGCACTATTTAAACATTTCAGTATATTTGCAACGAATGTGGATAGTTTTTAAGACAAGCACAACTGTGAATTCACGGCTCGTACATTAATCTGACAATGGTTAGCTTATAGGTTCAGAATCGTCAGCCTTAATTCATTTCTGTTCACGGATTCCGTCCTTCATATTTGGCCTATGGTGTGGATAATGCAAATCACATTCAATAAATGAATGCATAATTCCACTATCAGCGATGACAAGGCAGATGGAAATGGCAGTTTCGGGATTTTAAACTGGCATGATTTAGCCACACAAACCACAAATGGTGGCCCGATTTATGTTGATTTATCTGCCAGTGTATATACACGTATAATTTGAATAGTCAAAACGTCGACAAACAAACTAGTGGTCTAAAATAAGGCTTTCCGTTTTATATAAATGAAGCATTTTATAGAAATTCCGGTGACTTATTGGAAAAAAAGGTTGAGTAAGCCCTCGGCTGAAATCAGTATCTGGGAAGCATTTGATTGTTAATGTTATCCTCAAACGTGTGTTTGTGTGTTAATTATCGTGATTTAAAACAAACTTTATTTTGATTTACTGTTACCACCCTGATAAACCAATTTTGTTACCAAATGGCAGTTAAAACATAAGGAAACGGTTAATTTTTCGATGAAAAAATCATCAATGGATACATTCAGGTCATACCCGAAATGCCCACTAGTATTAGACCTACCGAGACTGAAATTGTATATATATAAACATACTACTCACTGATTTTAAGTAATTTGTTAGTTAAGAATAACAAGAATTTCAAGTGTCGAGTCCACCAAACGTTATTATCCGATGTTACGCGGATTTGTAAAACTTTTCCCAATTCAGGCCTGGAATGCTCTGCCCGCGGACATTGCTATGTCGCCATCTGAGCACACGTCAGACGCATCTGTAGGCATGTTTACAACACTATTAAGTTAGAACAAATAGCCACTGAGCCTCCGAAAATAAACTGTCAGTTGCCGAATGCAAATTGTGGAATAATCACATTATAAAAAACATACTACTATATACTACGTGTCGATGGCTTTGGGGGATTTGACCTCAGCTGAGCAAAGACGTCCCAATGATTGCCCAACCTGTCTACTGCAAGGTACTGTAGTCGCCAAAGACCATGCGACTTCCACGATGAAATTTGCGGAGGTAATTTAGCTTAAATGTATTAACGCAATTTGATTTATTCAGTTGATTGAATTGTGTAAAAGCCCTTAAGTTTGGGAAATAATCATTTTAGTAAGGTTAATAAAAATAAATGGCCATTAGTATTTGGGGAATTAGGAGTCTCATATTCAATACATGTCGTATGCTATTACGAAAAAGTGAACGAAAATGCATGCTTATGTTGATTATAAAGTGAACAAACAACAAAATAAGTAAAATGGGTATACAATATCCCTAAAAATCACCAGAAAGTGGAATTAAGCCACTTTTTAGAAAAATGAACCACTATAAATTGAATCTTTTATCTTGAGGAAACTTAAATAAATCGTCAAAATTCCCAAATATGATTGTGACATTACGTTGACAAATGTAAATATACGCAGAAGTTCGTCAGCTGAATAAATAAACACAACATGTTCTACTAGGCACCCTTTTACGCAAAGTTTTTTATTAATGTTAAAAATAGTACTTTTGAAATTATATTGCGGACATGATTCACTGTCGACAATGTGGTTTGCTGTTTTGAGGCATTATGCAAATGAGCTACATCATCATCATTCTAAGAACTTATATCAAAAATCACTTTCTTTCGGTAAATGCTCTTTATCTTTATCTTCTTTAATATTTTTGTTGTAAACGTCGAACAGATGGGCAATTAATCATTGAAGGCACTTAGGAAAAAGAAGAAGATGGCACACACGTTTCCACAAAATTTTGAAAATACTTATCCAGTAACGATAACATTTGCATAATATATTGAAAAAAGAAATTTTGTTTCTATGTAAAGAAAGTGGACGCTTCAAGTTTTCAACTGAACAAAATATCTTAATATATTGTTCTTATATATTCCTCTTTTTATGTTTCAAGAACCTCAGATTATTGGCAAAATGTTTTTTTTTCGTTACAAACAATTTCTACTTCCTATGCCTCTTTTAAATACGTCACATGCCTCTATATGTTAATTAATATTTGAAATTTTTCATAAATGCCTTCAAACTGGTATTTGAGTAATGATCAAAATTTTTTAAATTTATGAATGTTGCGTGATCTATGAAATCCAAATATTTTATACACTGCATACGCATGATTTCCTAAGCAATCAATTTACGTTACCACAGAAATAATTAAAGGGTAAACAGGGAGTTTATGGGTTAAACTTATGCATTTTCAGCCCACATTCCTGAAGTCCCTGAAGGATCTGCCTACCATCTAGATTTTGTTGAGCACTTCGCATTTAGATGGAGTTTATCCACCTTGCAGTCGAGTCGCTATTGATCGTTTAAATAAACCAAGGTAAAATATAACAAAAGAGGCCAGTGAGCGGCCATCTTCCATTATATACAGTAGATTCCATATGTCATGAAATATGACCCGGAATGCTGAAATGCGTTTTCGATTCAACTATATTACCTACGCATGGTTTAAAAAATGACGATCGTCCAGCCTTATCTTAGTAAATTTTTATTGGCTTCATTTTGACCACTAAGTAAAAGTATGTACTATATAAGTGGCTACTTAAGTAGTATGACTGTTCGTCATTGATTTTTACAGCATTTAAAATCATAATATTTGTTTAAAAAAAGTGCAAGAAAAAATTTCCTTGTACGCGTGTGGTAGCAAACTAAGGAATGTTCAAATTTTATACTTGAAAAAGGGTAGTTTTCGGGTTAAGAGCATTTTTTAATCTAAGCTTTTGTTATTATTTTCAGGTGTGAATTCATAGAACATCGTGCATTTGCTGTATAAAGCATGACCCATAAATATTGCAACATTTTATGAAAAAACTAAATGATATATTCCTCAAACTGTGAGTGAAACGTATTTATCTTTAAAGGTGATGATAACAGTGCGAAGTTTGTAAACTTTGAATTCCAGTGTAGCATTCAGTAGGTTTCATAATTGTTAGGAAATTTTGAAATTTCCTTCAAAATAGATACAGTTCATTTAAGTATATGATTCAAAAAGTACCTCTGCATAATCTGCTTTGCGATAGCACTGCTTTCAATGTTAAGGGGACTGCATATATTAACTAATGTAAAACTGGCATTTTTGAACCCAAATTATGCGGCTAGGCTAACTTAAGTAAACGTGAGGACCACTCACACGTCACATTACTGTGGCCACATGACCAGCATGAAAGGCCTTCTCACAGAGGAGCCCTCGAGGTCGAGAGCGTTCCAGCCGATTGTTTTACTGCCTGGAGAATTAAAGATCTACAAACAAACAGAAGCAGCGCAAACCACGGTAGTGTACACGTTTAACTCACATATGTTTGTCTACAGAAACGCTAATATAAGAACGCGCTTATTACGATCAAGCAGGAGAATCAGGGAAGACACTTCACTTAATGAATAGTAACGTTTCACGCCTTGTGTTGAAGTAAACCATCACTTTGACTAAAGTTTGTCACAAATGGCCAAAAGATATTTGCATATACTAATTTGTAACACCTGTCGCACACATGGCATCCATGATGCAACTATTACTATTTGAAGAGGTCTGATAATTTGAAGCATATCCTACTCATACAGACACCCACACACACACACACAAACACACACACACACACCATGATCTCTCAACCTGTGGACATTCATTTTCAATTAATGGTTTTTTTATTAGCGTCAAACGAAACTCCTGCGAATATTGGCTGGCCAGCTTAAAAAAACACTGAGTAAAATATTGTTTTTTGCAGTCGAAGAATTCCGTCGTTGAAAAAATTTAATCTGTAAATTGCTTCGGTGGAAGCATCTTATATTTTTTATGCACTTAGTTTATGAACGTGTTGTGAGCAAAGGTTATTCAATTGGCACACCTCATATACCCGGAGTTTCAGACTTTTGGCCTGCGGAAGCTGTGATCGAATGTGTTTACTTCGTGGTGAAATACGATTGGTAATGAAGATTACTTATGTAAGAAAGTGGAAAAAGGTACTTGCAATTATTCCCCGGTTCACTGGCAATAAGATGCTTCGCATGTAAATTAAAGGTTAACGGTACGCTTTGCGCAGAAGGTTATACTAATATAGCACCAGAACTGTAAATTTGACTTCACGTACGTTGAAGAAGACGAGCTATTACGCAAAAATTCTATGTTTTAGGACTTCCAAGAACTCTGCATTTTTGATAGGGTTTTTCCGCAAAATATGGTAAACGGTTATGCAAATTAGAAAAATCTCCATCAATAAATCAGCGAAAAAATAACATGTTATAGCAGCTTTGCAATTATTTTTCACAGCATATCCTAACTACTAACCCAAAACCCTCTTAAGTCACTATATTCTTAAAACAAAATGTATGGTATAACTGCTTGTTCTATCGTTGTACGCCGTTGGCACGACCTGCACACAGGGAAAACAGGAAAGTGTTTCGATCACACTGAACCTAATGCCCGAATTGAAATCAGTCACATTGCATCATTCCGCTTACGCGGTTAGTGATGAAGGCTCTAAATAAGACAGAGGTGACGTGTCATAAGGGCCTTTAAGTGTGAGACTTTACATTGACCCCAACCTGAAAGTACCTCTTCATAATCTCCTTTGAAAAAACACTTCTTCCAATGCAAAGGGGACTAAACATGTCCACTGTGGTAAAACTGGCATTTTTGAACCCAAAGTATGCTAGGAGGCTTTCTTCATTAAATGCTAAGAGCAGTCACACGTCGCATAATTGTGGCCACATGAACAGCATGAAAGGTCTTCTCACAGAGGAGCCTGCGAGGTCGAGAGCGCTCCAGCCGATTGTTTAACCGCCTGGAGAATTGAAGATCCACAAACAAACAGAAGCAGTGCAAACCATTGTAGTGTACACGCTTAACTCGCATATGTTTGTCTACAGAAACGCTTTTATATGAACGCGCTAATAACGATCAAGCGGGAGTATCAGGGAAGACACTACGCATAGTCAATCTTACGATTGTTCTTCAGATGATACTCCAATGGTTCCTTTTAATGCTGTTAACCAAGCTTGGCAGAAAATGTGTGCTTTCTGACAATTTCTTTAAACAAAGCATAATGCAAAGCTGTCCTACCATGCTTAATGGAATCTTTCCTGATATTAAATCGTCCAGGAAAGAAGAACGAGGACCTTAGATTTCTTTACTTGATGTCCTCGTCAAGAGAACACCCAAAGATGAAATTGCGACAATGGTTAACAGGATGAAAGCGAACACAGCGCACCATCTCAGTGTTCACAGAAAACATTCAGTTGCCCATAACCGAGTCTGTGTAAAAGCCTTCTTTATGCGGATTTAGATTAACTTTATTAGGCCGGCTGACCAGGTTTGCTAGACCGGATACGACCGCGTCTGATTCACATTGACTGGTTATCATGATGCATGCATACACTAATGCCTTCTAGTACACCACGGATGACCCCACAAGAAGAACCATTAGGGATATTACACGCTTTGACATAACTTAGTGACGTATCCGAAGCGCCTTAGTGCATTGCTGAAGCAATGGCAGTGGGAAATGACACCCTTTCAAGGCTAACATGCCATGTTCTGAAAACAGAAGACCAACGCAACCTCCACAACACTTAAGGGGTAGTGTATCGTACCCCATGCTTAAGCTGTCCTTGTAACTGTTTAGACAAAACTGAACGCATGCTTTGTTAGTACATATACAAAAACATTGGTTGTCAGACACGATGATGCATCATAGCAAATGCCTGCTGACGGCGTTAACCGCGCAGCCTCGAGGATAATTGCTCACGTCTACGGCAAGAAATGAAGCAAGCATACCGAAGCGTAAAACTCAAATGAAAATTCATTGAGTATATGTTTCGAGCTGGCCCGCGCATACATCGCCCTTGGCAGGCATAGCCGCACAGTTGACACTCAATATTAATTAGTTGGCTTCCCCATTTCTTGCATGTATGATTTTTCATTGTCTTCTGTCTCCTATAACTGCTTCTTGTTTACGTTGAAAATTTAATTTTCCATAACACACTGCCACAAGAGTTCAAAAACTCCGAAAAATAAAAATAAAAATTATAAATGCTGGAAAATGCCTATTCTTTATACATGCAAGCGCATGGAATAAAACGTTTTATGTCTTCCGTCACGTTCAACAAGTGCCTGTGAAACCCGAACATAATCATGGTGCCAGACTAAAAACGTCATTTAAAAAAAGGCTCCGATGCTGATGCCATCTCCTTCTACGAAAGGAACCATCCAGGAGCCCACAAAAATAAATTCAGTTCAAACACTTTCCTACTGGGCCTTTCGGTATTGCGGCACTGATAAACTACTAAAAATGAACTTAATTTCTTATGTCGGTGATTCCATGCCAAAGGATACCCAGTCAGCTCTGCGCATAAACGCCTCATCTTATGTTAACGTAAATGTAGGAATTTTTTACGTTTATAATGAGATACACATTGCGATATACTTTATGATCGATCTGCAGGACTGATATGCAGGATTGTCAGTCATATAATTCATATTGTTTGTCCTGAAGCACACCAACATCGGTCTTTACATGCACATATCTCACAAGTATCACCTCGTTAATGCCGTATTGATTGCTATATTTATTTGCGCATTAAATCGCTGACCCTATCTGCGAGCGGCCGTGAATGTGTTATCATCACCTATGATTAAGGATTCCCAAGGGAATCCAAAACGTCAGGACAATAAAGCTCTTGTTTCAGTGACCGCTTCTACTTCTTTTTCTGAATATTCTCAAATTTTCTCCTCTATTGGCAAATGGCTTACTCGTATTACGGCTAAGTTTACGCAATTAGATGTTTTAACAACAATGCACATGATACAAACCAGCACACATTCAAGAAGCAGAGGAAAAATACTTAAACGGCAAGCAAATTTTTGGATGCGTATGCCTTTTCCGTCCGACCCAGCTGGTGGTCAAGTTTATCTTGACTGAATGAAGGCAAGTAAGCCGAAATAGCGCTGTATCAAGTAAGCCCAAACATGTGATTTCTCTCTACTATTATGACGTGACTGGCATCGGCCTGGCAGGTGGTCAATGGCTACAGGACTTGTAGCCACTATGTCACATTTATTTTGATCGAAAGACTAGTAGATTGGTGTTCGGACATTTGTGACTGACTATCTACCCGGTCTGCAGTGATAGCTAATGGCAGGTGGTAAGACATTGCTACACAAAGGCTCCATTCAGTGCTTATGACCCATGTGATAGATCCCAGGGGTTGAGCAGCTGCGTCATAAGTGCGTGTGTACGTTTGTGTTGTCCGACCAGTTGGTGTTCAGGGTTATGCTTGGCTGATGAAGGCTAAGAAGTCCAAAACAGTTGTGCATAAAATTACCCCCAAACTCTATCATCCCACTTTCTCTGCTAGTTTGACTTGGCTGGAATCGGCCTGGAAGGCAGTCAACCGTTGAGGACCTCTGACCACCACATGAACTTTGTATATTTCGGAAGCCTATTCAATCGGTGTTCGCACATTCCTGGGTGAATATATAGCCATTCTGCAGTGATTGCAAATGCCTGGTTGTTAGCTATTGATTAATTGCGTTTGCGTGAAGTGATTATGACCCACCTGATAGTTTTAAGTTTTTGACCATCTGAACCGTCTCTGAGTGTGTATATTTGTTTTGCCTGACCCAGCTGTTAGTCATAGATATCTCGGTTGAATAAACGCAAATAAGCACAAACCGTTCTGTATCCAGTTACCCTTAAACGATGTCATTCCTCTCTGCTATTATGACTTGGCGGGCATCAGTCCGGCAGGTGGTCACCCATTTCAGGACCTATAGCCACTACGTGAACTTTTTTAATTTCGCAAGCTTATTGTATTGGTGTTCGAAAATCGGTGATGTATTATGTTATATATACGATGCATTTGCCTATCCGCGCCCGGGTTTGTGATCTTTTTTTTTTTATCAAAGGTGGTCATCCCCACAATAAGTCCATTTTGGTTAATAGTATGATTGCATTACCGACTGACTCATGTTGGTTTCCAGTCAGGTTGGGCTGCGGAATCCTCACAAAAGTCAGTCTGGCCATACCATTATGACATAAT
The DNA here is from genome assembly GCA_036362985.1 of Ligula intestinalis. Lineage (NCBI taxonomy): Eukaryota > Metazoa > Platyhelminthes > Cestoda > Diphyllobothriidea > Diphyllobothriidae > Ligula > Ligula intestinalis. The sequence goes on from JAYGXS010000146.1 coordinate 13,120, forward strand.
TTACCTCGGCTACTTCCGTACTTACCGAAATTCACAAAGGTAGTGATTTAAGTATGACTTCGTCTTTATTAAAAATATTATTCTTCTAGTTTCTTTTTTTGCCATAAATGCCCATTTAATACTAAATAGTAGTGTATTTAAGGCACTATGCCCAATTCAATTGTTCGTCCTTGTATGCATTCACTGTTCAGTTTTGGGTCCTTTTCTTTGTTCCTACATAGAAATGTTCCAGTCTCAATTTATTTGGCGAATCAAATTGGCAGTGTTTTTGAAATCCTTTTTTCACATATCACTGTGCCATGTTCACAGAGTTAAATAAAGGTCCATTTTAAGGTCATACCCCCAAACCTTGAGTTGCTCATTTTTAGAAAACACTTTTGCCTGTAGAAATTGTGGTATTATTTCGATGTGTGCCTGCATAGAATCGACGAAATTTTACATTTAATCATGCAAAAACGCAAAGTTTTTTTTTTGCATTTATTCGTAAATCAATAAAACGTAATTACTTTATTGCATGGGAGATAAATCTAGACATGACCTTCTTTCTACACAAGAGAGTATTTTAGAAATATTATTTGCTTCAACACAGGTTTCCCTTCTGATACCAGGCAGCATTCCCATGACTTTGTTTACAGACTAAATATTGACCTACGGAGGTAAGACGTATATTTTGGTTGGCTATCTTTACATTTTCGAATTTCCGCTGCCGTGTTTTTTCATCTAAATGCATGACGTAGTTTATTCTTATGCACCATCCTGTCTATTTTTGTGTATTTATGATAGTGCGGTCATCTCTGTAGTACACTTTCACATTTTGATTTAACAAAAACCCATTAATTAATCTACCACCGTCAATGATGCCAGTTTTACCGCGTACATGTGACCTGTCGCTGTTGCAGCTAACCAACGTCAACAGCTATCAGTTGGATGAACATACGACGAAAAAACATGGTTTTGATGGCAGCAGGCAATAAAGTGGCAACTACTGACCTAACGGTATCTTCCACGTTTCGTGTCCATAAATTGCAGATGTCTCTTTGCTAAAAGCCTCGAATGATCAAAGCTTGTTTTGAAACAGAAGCACACTAAATTACTGAGACACTTGGCTGAGTAGTGAAATTAAATCGCAAGTTATAACTGCGCCGCGTTTATTGTTTTTTGTATGGAACAAGAATCTTTATCCAGCATCACAGGGGCTGGATTGGCCATGTGTTAAGCCAGCAATGGATCATTAACTGCTAGGCCTTACTATCCTAATCGTTATTTAATATACAGCATTTTTTTTAAATCTGAAAGCCTCAATTTTTAAATAATTATATATACAGTAATTATATGCACGTCGGTCTACATGGCAAGTTATTTTAGTGCGGTTTTTTTTTCAGTTACTTTCCCTTACAGTTTTTATACCAAGTTTGGAGCCTGCTACTGTTTTATGTGGTAACGTCAACCAAATGAATATATGTTCTCTTATTTTGTTAGGTTTTGACGAATCAGTTACAATTAAGCACTCGCACTAACGCTCCTATATATCTCATACTGACCAAATTTCCCAAGAATTTTGCTGTCAAAAATAGAAGATGCTGTGTTATTGGTCCTGCCCACCATCTCTTGTAGTTCAAACGAAGGGCTGCCAGCAAAACCCAAAGGTAACCTAAGGTTTGCGACACGTCCCCACATAAAATTGCTTTGTTTCAGACTGTAATTTCGAAAATCGTACTGCCCTTCTGAACACTCAAACGCCGCGGTGCACTCCACGTACCAACATGTTTACACATGTGCTTTCCCCTTGACTCTGTTACATTTATGCCTGATCCATCTCAACACTTTGAGATCTCAAAATGAAGTGTTCTACAAAGTAGGTCTACGTGAATGATTAAATATGTAAACGTCATAATGAAAGGTGAGATTTTCAAACTGAATGACCTCGTTTAGCAACTTTTTACTTATTCTACATCTTCGTCTCCTCCCACCTTGAGTGAAAGTAGGTCTCAGTTGTCAACGCTATACTGTACCGCACGTCGATACTGACTTTGGCTTACACCGTTTGCATGCAAACTCCGTCCATAACTCCATCTCTGACAAATTCTGTTCTCTTATTGCCAAGCGTCTTTGCTCCAGGGTCTGTAGAAACATTGACGTAACTTATTTAACATGTTTGAGGTTAAACAGTCACCATTTTTCCTGAAATCCTGTTGTTTTCAGTTAGCGCCTGCATTGACCCGATTTATTAAATTTTCTTTCATGGAGTCTACCATTCCCGATGATTTGCGATTAGTGAGATTTACTTTCACTACGAACAATAACTATTAATATGTTCACAAATGCCCTCGTTGAAATACCAGTGCGCCTGCACTACTGAAACTTGCAGAAAGAGTTGTCTTGGAGCTTGTTACTTCGTTTTCTGACAACATTTTGCGATCCCTTGCAAGTTGCGTATGAGGCCAGGCGTATTACACTAAACGTTGTTGCTCAGGTAGCCCCTTCTGTTCTCAAAGACTTCGATAAGTTCTGCCGTGCATAGGGATTTACTTTTGTGGACTATCCTTGGGACTTTAATAAGATTCGGCGCCTTTTTTTCCTTAAAACAATTTCTGTATGCGGCTCCTCCGGCTGGTATTGGGATTATTTTACATCCCGCACCTCCTAACCTCTTTTCTTTCCGCAGTGAGGACCCACGATAGCCAAATGAATGTTTGTTTGTTAAATATGCTGATGATATGGGCGTAGACTATCCTTACTAAAAGCCAGAGACATCTGCAATGACTAAAGTATGTCCTGGACTACGTCGCAAATGACCTTCAACTTAAAGTCCAGAAGTCATTCATTTGTAATTTTTTTGACTGCGACATCCTCCCTCTCCCACTAAAGAAACCATATACATTCTGCCGAAGCAGTTATCCTCTGTATTATACATTGTTTAACTTTGCCATGCAACCCCGCATTTACCCTTCAAACCAAAGGTCTTATCATTTAAATCGGTAATCTGTTCTACTACCTCAACCGCTTGCGTTTATATCATACAAGGCAAGCACTCATTTGAAGATTTATAGATGCCTACATCCTCCCTCATTTTTGACTGTGCTTCAGTTATCTGCCCATCTGAACTTACAATAGACCTGGTCATTTTTAAATGTATCCAACGAATGCGCTCTTGAGCTGGCGGTGTTGATTTAACCGACACTAGAACACGGCAGAGCAATTTGCTGATCCCATACTTAGTGAGGTCGATCACTGCCAATCTTTCCGTACCATGTGCCGAAGACACCGTCATATGTCTTGTCGTACATTGATATATAAGCACTCCTTACTCCCATTTCTAGCATGCCGGCTCGGTGTTAAGAAACGGAATTTAAGAAGTTCAATGTCAACGTTTCTCTTTTACAAATGCGGATATCGCCTTAACATTTATCTTTCAGTATTATATGAACGAATTCCACGAATCTTATACCTACCTGTACACTTGCAAACCGTGAATGGAGACATTATGTTGAGAAGTTTGGATATTACTTTCATTAAAAACCAGTCTATATATATGTCTATGAAGAAACCATATGATTAAATTAATGGTCATGAGCAACCACAAAAATATACTTATTTACAAATGCCCTACAAAATATGATAGTTTTGGTTTTAAAAAAGGAGTATGCTATCTCATTATTGAAGTTGAATATTGGAGCGTGTCAGCCCATTTTTTTATGCATTTAAATTAAATAAACCCTGCTAGCACAATCCCCGTTTTTCCCCGCCGCTCGACGGGGGAAAACGGGGCTATACCCCTGCCGAGGACGAGGCTCAGGGCGGGGATGTCAACCCGTTTTCCCCCGTCGCCGAACAAAAATTTGGCAGCACGACGCGTTAGCATGCTCATTTAAGCCCCTCCCCCTTTCCCAAACGCTCCCCTCCCGTTGCGTAAAATGACCCCGCCACCACCCCGGTCCCCCTTAATCACCCTAAGGTCCCCCAAAACCTGCCCATTGATGCTTTTGGGTAAAGGAAAAGTCCTAATGAAATATAAATTATGTTATATTAGTAGATAAATAAGATATTAGAAAATTTGTACAAACGTATGTCAATGTTAATGTCAATATATAAAGGTTTGTCAATGTTCAGGGGAGGCATAACTTGTGGACGGCAGGACAGCTGGCTCCTATAATAGAAAAAAACGTGAATTATAAGGTTGTTTATATGTTAGCAAGAATCAAGTTATAAATTGTAACTAAAAGTACATTGTCGGCAAAAGGTAACCAATAAGACCATTGTATGCAATGGCACTTACAGTGTCCTCTGACTGAAAGTATGAGGCCATCACATTGCTCGCTGCGGTCTCTGTTCGCTTTTCTCGTATGCCTCCATACCGATCCCGCGAACCATGGAACCACTCAATGGTGGTATTCTTTATGACGTCCTGTTTGACGTTATGTAGCCCCGGGTGTCGGCGTGTGGTCTCTGAAGATTATAAAGATGCTTGCAACCTACCCGCAAAAATAGTATAGAGTGTACTCCCTATGAATGACTTCTTATTCTTCTGCGTGGAACCTTGCCACGTAAAAGTGGTGCAGAGTGGCGGTCCGAGAAGTTGGGCTAAGGTGGTCCGTGGGGTGTAACCAGGATTCTGCCACTACGCCAACCGTTTTCTCATGGCAAAATTCAACAACGAGGAACATCTGAAGTCAAAGTAAACTGTGAGTACATCCTGCACTGCAGTTAGTGTAGTATTGAAGGAGAAGCGCATATTTTTTTTAAAAAATCGTTTTTTTTCCAGAAAAAGTATGTTAAAGAGGGATAAGGAAAAATGTGCTGTTCATCGTAAAAGGGACATATTTACAAACAACGTCAGCAAGGGATGCAGTATGGGAAAAGTCCTCTAATATGGAAGCTTTAAACATAAAAAAGATGGACGAAGAAATTGATGTTGTAAAAAGGGCTTGGCAATCAGGGTCGCGTAAATGAAGAGGTCTGGAAACACCCTCATCGTCATTCAAGGACAAATTGCATGCTTGTGACTAACTCTGCAGCTTTTCAAAATGACGGCGGTACACCTGGGCGGCAACATATGTAGAACCACTAATTTTTCCTTTAAAACGCCCTAAGAAAGACTCAAAAGGGAATGCGGAAAAATTATCTAACACTCCGAAATGATTTACATCATCCGGAAGATGGAGGAGGGAATGTACATTGTAAATAACTTGGATGCGACCATACAAAAGGGGGTAATCATGTACAAAATTGTTTACCAAATTCCTAGCTAACAGACTATGCTGTGTGTGCAATTTAGGGTGACAAAATTTAAGTAGCGGAAGAAAGCATCAAAAAATGGTAGTACTTGTCAGAACTTCTGACGGCGGGCTTGAAAGGATGAATTATCCCGCAACGTGCCACTAGACGTCGGAAATATCATACGTATGTTGAAGCTCACACCTTGGTGACAACACCTGTAAGGTTGGCTATAAAGAATAGGTGAAAGCATACCTGTCGAATCCAAAAGTGCCATTGTGAGCTGTAACTTGTTTTACGTGTGCACGAGCTGGTGAGTCACAGACAATCTGATGCAGAATAACAGTCACAATGCCATGACTTAGTCCAGTAGACAGGCCATGCGCGAGGAGTTCCTTGAGATCCGTAACACAGTACGCTGTTAGAAACCCTAACTACATACCGGAAGGAATTGCTGGCGTGAGTACAGGCATCTCCACTTCGGCTTCTTCAGTTTCAGCAGCATTAATCCTGTTGCCGACAGAGTTGATATTCAGTTAGCGATAGATGGTCTGACTGTGTGTAAGAAAACCAACACACATATGTGGCCTATTTTATGCAGGGTAGTGCGACCCTATCTCACTGAAGTGTTTTCGATAGATATTTACTATGGAGGCAGTAAGCCCTCCAATGTTCATGAGTATTGTAGGTTAGTAGTAGGTGAGATAGCTACCCTGCAAGTTAGTGGAATAGTCAACGAGGAGACGATGCCTACGACGCATGTTCGCGTGAAGGGGGTTATATGCGACGCGCCTGCAAGGGCGTTTGTGAAGCAGGTTAAAAATGTAAATGCCTACTATGGGTGCGAAAGATGTACAGTGGAAGGTAAGCAAGGAAGGCAAGGCAGATAGGACTAACGAGGATTTCCTGCAGCCCTCGTTTGACGAGCACATTGTTGGAGTGTCACCTTTTCTTTCGTGTAATCTTGATCTAATTACTAAGTTTCCTCTAGACCCACTACACCTAGTCTACCTGGGAGTAGTGAAGAAGTCATTGACGTTGTGGGTTAAGGGCTATAAACCCAAAGTAAGCGGTCGGCACACAGATATTGTCAGTTTCCGCACCCTGCCCATACTGAAGCCACGTGGCCACGTATTTTTAATCATGATTAAAAATATTAAAGCGTAGAACTGCAAGGAGTAGTACAAGTAGTCTAAGTGAATGTTATTGACCACAGGTTTATTTTTCACTGCGTAATGAGTGTGGGCTCTTGACCCTACTTACGTGTTGTTTAAATTTATCAATAACCAATTTTGTTAAAACTAAATACAACACACTTTTTTTCACACTTTCGGTTTTGACGCGTGACAGCAACTATCTTGCTACTCACTCTCCACCGCTCAACTCTCTCCTCACCTGCCGCTGTTTATTTTGCCCTTCAACGACACCTCTCTGGTGATCACTCTCGGGCTCCAGGAGAATCCAGCGACGATTTGCAAACGAGTTTTCTCCCCATTTTTGCAACTCACAGCCCAACGAACTTGGATCCAGTCCTCGCAGAGTTATCCTTTGGCAAGTCGACTACTTGACTACTGCCGGCTAGGATCGAGAAGGATCTAAGTGAGTTGTATCATTTCTAATCTTCACCGTCACTCTTTTTACTGGATTTTACGACTTTTCCTCTAGAATAGTTTAGTTAATCCCTTATTAGCAGTCAGCCTACCCTCGAAAGTTTTCATGGCGTATTTGCAAAGACGTTTTGTATATTTGTAGTGATAAAGGCCCTACATGAGTGACTAAAGTGAATTATGGATGAATAAAATGACAGGTATGCAGCTGCCTATAATCCAATTTGGATTCCTAGGTTTTTGAACTAAAGGTTAGGGAAAGATCATATATTGCGCCGCATGCCCTTGGACTAAAAGGGTTTTTAAAAACCATTCCCTAAAATGCACATCATCGCACCTCATCGAATAGGTGATAAACGTGATATATTTGTAAAGTAAGTAACATGTGTCAAGTATACGTTAAATGAGTGCTTTCCAGCTAGTTTTAACACATATGAGTCGCATTTGCGAATATTTAATGTCCGGCTCGACTGTTATCATTATTTCAAGTGAATGCATGACACTTGTACGAGAAAAGGGAAAAGGCTATATATTATTTTGCAGGGCTAATGATGCATCAGTTCAAAAAATCAACAATTGTTTTTGACTGAAAGTATACATTGTATTTTAAAGCTACTGTCGACATTGTGATCATCCGTTGGCGTCGTGAAAGAAATAATTATTATCTCTGGCCTTATATGGTCACAAGTCAGTTAGCTCTACGTAGAGCTGTAGAACATGGTCACGTATAGCATCGCCACGCCGCTGCGCATACGGTGAGTGGAAACGGATACGAACATGCTGAATTAAACGCCCGATTTACGAATGGTAGCTAAGATGCATGGCAAAATTCGGCTCACGAAGTAAGAGTGTACCGTACTACCCGTAACAGAGGTTACGCATCATGAGGGTATGAGTTTAACAGATATGACACAATAGTTACCGCAAAATGAAAATATAGTAGATTTCATATTACATGAAAGGTTGATGATTAAGGATTTAGCGCACATATTGGGTTGTTTATGTAGTTAATTGGGCTGACTTAAAGCGCAAAAAGTTGTTTACCAGCATTGAATTCCGTTCATATCAGTACACTGGGAAAAAGGTGAAATCAACCGTTTGTGGATACGCAAGGAATTTACTACCATATTAAACGCTGCGGCAATGAACTTATTGTGTGTATGTTGCGCTATAAACGAACAGTCATGAAGAGCAGAAACTTTGTAATTATATCTGTTCACAAAACGAAAATGTTTGTTTTGTGTCCGCAAAATTAATGTTAGTGTAACTATGAGAACAAAATTAGTTTAAGGATGACTATTAAGCAACTCTACCAAGTGTTGTGCCATAACATTGAGTATTAAAAATATAAGGCTCTTTCGTGCTATACCCCAAGTAAAATTAAATTGCGTAGCTAAGTGTCACAGGCAAGGAATGCGTATGACGACTTTATGAGTATACAGTAACTTCACCGATGGAAAGTCAATAGAAACTTAAATACGGTAAAAGTTACACACATTTGAGTGACGTGTCACGGGACATTGCGTAGCAGTTTTCTCAAGGTCGCCATGTATGTTATTGTCACTGTGCTCTATTTCGGTAATTAGGAACTGAGTCTTCAGGTACACAAATATTTTGCAAGTGTACCGAATTAAATACAAAAAGTTAGGTATTTCATTGATACTGGAACATATGCACATAATGCTTAGTGAACTGAATGAACTGACAAATAATTTCAATCCCGTTCTCGACTTTGGATTCAAAAATAATTATACAGATATCGGACGCTAAAATATAAAACGTAAGCTGTTTTTCAATGGTTAACTTGTTTATATATATATATATATATATATATATATTTATATCAATCTTAGCCATATTTATATGCGACTTTTGTTGTGGACCTTTATATTTCTCGGCAATGAGTTGACTTGCTTGAGGTGGTTCTTAAACCATGACACCTACAGACAGCTGCATTAGCAAACATGTTTGTAAGCTCGTTTTTAAGGAACGCACCTTTGAGATGTACCATATTTTGAAATCGTTAAATATAATGACTAGTCTGCGTTGACTAACTGAAGCCAGTGAAAATAGAAAAGCCTTATTTGGATTTTCTGCGAATATCGAAACCTCTTCTTCATGAAAATCTGAAAATACGGTGGACGGTCATTTCTCTAAGTGAACTGGAAATTCATTTTGCATTGATTATTAACTGACTTGCATGTCCGTACTTCATTTTAAGGAAAAAAAAATATACCTGTGATCTCTGAATGGGCCATGTGAGGCCTTATTTGCCTTATATTAACATAACACGAGCAAGGCATACATGAAAAAAGTGGTGGAATGCATACTCGTAATTTTCAATAGCAGCCATGCATTACATTACACATAGTATTTGAATAAGTATTTTGAAGGGTTATAAACACTTAAGGACCCAATAAATGAAAATCAAATTGCCTGATTCTTACAGCTCATGTGAAGTTGTACGAAGACATATGAAACAATGACGGACTTTCGAATGAATTGTCACGGAAGAGTATGAAAACAGTCTACAGCCAAATATATTGTGGAAGCAAAGTGCCCGGAAACTTTACAAAATAATTATTTTCCATCTTTATTTTAATAGTGGTGCTTTATGAAATTGGTGGCTTTGCATGGATGGTCTTCTTACTCTTTCTCTACATATAACACTCAGGTTTACCAAATACGTATTGTTTCCACTTTTTCGATATTTTCATCCTGCTTAAAAATCTTTTTTTTATAAAGCTTTATAATCCATCAGAAATAACAATATGCCCTATTATGAGGAACGACAATTACTTTATTGCCGTGAGACTTGGTCTGCGTTTATAGTAACGGGGAGTCATTTGCATAAATGTGGGCATATCATGAGTTAGGTATCTTTCTTTATCTGTCTACAAATGGTATGGTTTTATAACATCTTCAAATTTTAACAGATGTCCATATAGAAACTATGGTCAAACATGGCATATTTGCCGACCTTTCAATATATAATGTGTGTTGCGGGACAAAAACGGCGTTCGCGAGTAGCCATTCCTACGACGGTCAAGGTCGAGCGCTGGTTTCTAAATTTCAGCTAAGTCATCAGGCTTATATAAATCGATTTATCTTAGAGAAGATACGACTATTGGTCTTTCGTTTTCATATAAAAATTATCCGTAGGTACCAGTACTTACGCTTGAAAAATCGACTTCCATTCTTTTTGTTGGTTTGGTCTCTGCTTGCTTACCTAGCTTTCTGTTAACCATCTGTCTCGATTTTAGCAACTTATATAAGCTAAAACAGTAAGTTTATTCTGAATTCCCGACTGTTTTCGTGATAAATCTACTTGTTGCTTCGAAAAGTATGAAGGCGACACTTCTATTCAGTAGGAAGCCTCAGAATTCCAGACCCAAGGGGTGTGTGCGAAAGGCCAGCATCATTACTGATATCAATCTTCAGCCTGACATCAGTATTCAGCCTGATCTGATTGCCAAGCAAATAGATTTGTCTGCAGTGAAAAATTGCAGCAAGTTTATGTTGAAATTTGGGTCAGTCCTCTCAATCCTTGGGACCCAATTTGATAGGAATATTTCTGCAGTTTCCTCTCAGGAATGCAAACGTTTGGATATTCTCGTTAATGTGGTCGCAAGTGAGTCACAGGATGGACAAAAAAGGACGTACAATTTTATTCTGTAAAAGCGTTCCGAAATTAATTCGGCCAATGGACGTTGCAATGCATTTCCTCTACTCCTGCGGATTTAAATATAAAATAGCAGAGGCTATTAGACTGTCATCGTGAAGTAAAAGCCCACCCATTTTAGTCAAGCTATTTTCACCCATTGAAATAGACGCCATTGTTAAACAGCAAGAGCTTGTTTCCAAATATCTGAGAAATACAATGTACTTTCTCTGTCATGATCTCACTCCAATGGAGCGAAGAATAGCGTCAAGTTTTTTTTAAATAAAATAGTAAATTCACCGCAATCGGCTCTAGTTCCTGGTCGTAGCCCTAGGAAGTCTAGCGAGACATGTACACTTATTCCTGCCAAACCTAGATTACTGCTCCCCAGTACAGCAACTGTCTCATCCCCCTCAAGTCACCAGACATCCCCGTCTACTTCCAACTTTAATGCTTATCCAGTTGCCATAGCTAGTAATTCTGGTAGCCCTCCTAGAAATTTCGAAAAGCCTTCTACGTCAGGTAGACCAACAGCTTCGATACTCGATCAGAGTCCTCCCAAACCTTCTATTAAATCACCCAATTCAGGTCGTCGGAAGGGTGGGATCCGAAACTCAACCGCGAGCATGCAGCCTTCCCAAACAATAACTAAGCCTTTACAACAGGAGGCTAACAAACATATAAGTTACCCTACTTATCACAAGTATCATACTGGGCCAGGCTTTCCACCGCTTAATCCTCATAGTTAACTTACCTCACCCTCCAGCCTCTCTTTCCCGTCTTGGTTTTCCAAATTTCCCGGTAACTATCAGCAAGCTCACCACGGCACTAATCCCTATGGCCCATCGATCTCACAGACCTATATACCTGCAGCTTTCACCTATCCCCCTCAGCTTCATTATGTTAATTGTCCTGTTTCAGTCGATGGCTATTCTCCAAACTTCCAACCAAAATACCCACCTCCAAATTTTTATAACTAAATAAAGATAACCCTAGTTCAATTACTCAAGCTTCACTAGATATCATCTTGCTTAATGCAAGATCTGTTTTAAATAAGTTGGCTAAGCTTAGAGCTATTGCGTTTGAGCGGAAGCCAGATGTTATATGCATTACAGAGTCGTGGACCCATCCACTATAATAATAATAATAATAATAATAATAATAATAATAATAATTTGTATATTTAAGGCCCAAGGGGCCCTGTCGTTACAAACTTAGTGCTATCGTGAAAATAAAAATAATAATGATAAGCAGTGAACTCTTATCAATAATTGTCATCGGCAGTAAAAAAACTCCTAGATCGGTGGATGAGTTCAGCGGGCCACCGAGTTCAAAAAACGTTTAGGAGAAAAAACTGCCTTAATAGGTAAAAGGGTTTGATGTGGTTAGTTTGGGACCTGATGTTGAGGGTTCGGGACGTTTATGGTCATGGGAAAAATAATATATTGTTGAGTTAGGAAGGGATCATCCGGAAGGCAGGAGAAGGCAGTAGAAGTCAAGGCAACGTCATCGAGTTGCGACCCACCAGATTCCAGAGCCAATCGCGAAGACCACAACGAAGGTTGCAAAAACGGAGAAGAATTCGCAGCCCTTGGAAGTGATGATTGACTCTGCAGAGGGAAATGCTAACATATTTAGAAACCATTTTAGTATCCTGGGAAGAGCTTCAAATGCCAGGAGGACCCTTTTCAAAATCTACAACTTGCGTGTTTGGAAAGGAAACAGACAGTAACGATTTTATTTCCTCTAAATTTAAATGCTTTTATAATTTGCCTTTAAAAATCGGCAGTGTAGAAGACAGTCTAATATCGAGAGGAAGGTTGTTCCAAATAAAAGCATATTTGGAGGTAAAAAAGCGAGAACGGTTAGATGTGGAGCTATGGGGTGGTAAAATTATCATGGAAGAGTTACGAGTGTCGTAAGGTCGGTCAACTGGAAGGAGAGCGTTAATTTGTGGGAGATTACGACTATTGTTAACGCGAAACAGAAAGCATAGACCAGCTTCGAGTCTTCTTATCCAAAGAAATTTCATGTTTGCTAATTGACATCTATCTGCATAACACATACCAGACCCAGAAACAGAAAATATTTTACGAGTGAAAACTCGCTGAACCTTTTCAATCTTACTACGGTCATGCTGGGTCATGAGGCCAAAAAGCGGGCAGCAGTATTCTAGTATAGGAAGAACAAACATGCGGTATAGTTTTAACTTCATTTCTGGAAGGAAAAAGTAATGCGATATAAACCCACATATCTGTGCGGCCTTGGCAGAAATTCGATCTGCATGAGGTGATAATGCAAGCTTATTCGTGTAAGTAAGACCCAAATCCTTTATCGTAGATCTTTCTAACAGTGGACTATTTTGGAAGATAATGGGTCCAGGAAGCCTTGCGGGACCAAAACTCAAGAAACTACATTTTGATGGAGAAAACTCCATCTGCCATGTTGCGCTCCAACTTGAGAGAGTATGCAAGTCTGCGTAAACTTTATCAACACAACTACTGGTCGTGTCCTTAGAAAATGAGTAAATACACTTAAGGTCATCAGCATAAATGAAATTTTCTGAATTATTTAGCACTGTTGACATTTCATTTATGTAAAGAATGAAAAGGAGGGGACCTAAAACCGTGCCTTGTAATACACCACTCGTTATCGGCTGAGGCATCGAGTAGCTATTGCCTACTAAGACCTTCTGGCTGCGGTTTGACAGGTAGGAGGCAATGACATCGAGGAGGGGAGGCCTGATGCCTAGGGCTTCCAGTTTCACTAAAAGGCGCCTATGAGGCACCTTGTCAAAAGCTTTACTAAGGTCAAAGTAAATCACGATGACTGATTGCTGTTCATTACGAAGTGAAGTAACCAGGTTAAGGAATGCTAAATGGCAGGTTTCGCATGATCTTCCAGGTAGACATCCATGCTGTGAGGCACTTAATAGTTTATTTTCTACACAAAAATCGAGAATTTGATTAAAAGTGATCTTTTCCAGAAGTTTGGCTAGGGCCAGGGTTTTATGAACACCTCGGTAGTTATTTACGTCCGAACGAGATCCTGACTTGAAGACTGGAAGAATAATAGATGTCTTCCATGAGTCAGGAAAGAAACCGTTTAGAAGATAAGCTGAGAATAGATAACTTAGCAATCGGGGGAAGCTGAATACTCTCTTGATAAGTGAATTTGGAAGGCCGTCAGTTCCCAAGGAGTGCGAGTATTTGAGACGGATAATGTGCTTACGAATTACTTTTATGGAGAAATCAATGGTACTGATAGTATTGACTGAGCATGGCTGAAAAGACGGGACCGGTTCAGATTCCGTCGTAAGGTGTTTTGCAAAGAACGCATTGAACAGTTCAGCCTTTTCAGACTCATCTTGCACAAAGTTTTTATTTTCATTCAGTAAGGGGGGGATTTCGTGACCTCGTTTAGCGGAGGACCGACGGCGGAACAGTTGGGCAATCGATTTTGCAGAGTTTAACTCGCTGAGTGCGCAAGATTCCCTATGTTTGTCACGTGTAAGACGAATCTTAGACGCTAATTCGAAAATCTCTGCGATTCTAAGGTGCACCGATAATGAACTAGTAGACTGGTCTTTCAACTGTCTTTGCAATTTCTTCAGTCTAGACATAAGAATATGAGGAACGGTGGGGTCCGAAGTATAAGGCTTAACAATTTTGATCGGCACAAATTCCAAAATGCTATTTGAAATTGCCGTCATTAAGTCACCGAGAATTGTTACACTGTTCGTGGAGGAAAGCTCCTGCCAGTCTAGTGAGTCCATAAAGTTGTTAATTAAATTAATATCAGCTAGGTCAAACGCACGGTAGGTACGAGTGGTGCTAGCCTTTTTCGTAGAAGCAAGCGGAAGGCAACAATGGATCAAAGTATGGTCACTTGGGAAGAGGTTCTGATTGTAGTCAACAAAAAGGGGGAAAATGTCATTAGTGAAAAATAAATCTAAAATATGCTGATCCCTTGTTGGGGAACAGACCAACTGAGACCAGTTTGAAAAATTGATGGTATCTAGGAAGGGCTGAAATCTGGATGGACAACAGTTTAATGACCAATCAATTTCGGGAAAGTTGAAATCCCCTGCGATAACTTAAGCATCAAAGGCGGACTCCGAAATCAGCCTAAATATTTCGCAAAGCTTTTCATCATCTTCCGATGATGAGTTAGGTGGACTATAAATGCATCCAATAATCGCCTTTTGACGGGGAGACAGGATAATGGATGCAAAGCAGTAATTGCCCGAGAATGACTCAGCATCTAGGTTGAAGGGGAAATGCTTAAAAATAGCTTTAATATAGAGAAGACAACCGCCACCACGTTTACTAGGGCGGTCTTGACGGTAGAAATCATACTCGTCTATTATGAGTAAAGTATCAGAAATTACTGGATGGGTCCACGACTCTGTAATGCATATAACATCTGGCTTCAGCTCGAACGCAATAGCTCTAAGCTGAGCCATCTTATTTAAAACAGATCTTGCATTAAGCAGGATGATATCTAGTGAAGCTTGAGTAATAAATAAATAAATAAATAAATTTTATATTTTAGGCCCGGAGGGCCTCGTCATTGCTAACTTAGTGCTGTGGAAAAATAAATACACAGTTGATAAATGCTGCTCTCCATGAAACAACCACATAGACAGCGGGAGCGTTTAGTAGTGTTGGTAGATAAATTCAGATTTACCAACATATCGTCATTTTAAAATAGTAGTCAACGCACGGTGAACTAAGAAGGAAGCAGTGAAAAAAAACTCCTACCATTTAAGCTGGGGCGGAGTTCAGCGAACCCCTGCTTAAAAAAAAACAAAACGTAGGAGAAAAAAACTGCTTCAAAAAAGTTAAGGGGTTTGGTTGAGAGGATTGATTGTAGTGCAAATGAGACAGGACTGTTGATGAGAACGAATGAGGGTGGGAAACGCTTCTTGCGATTGGAGAAATCATATAATAGCAGAGGCTGTCTTTCACCATTGTTACACCGCCCGACTGGCTTCATGATCAACCATCAGGGAGATGAGACCGGAGGAGACCATCGCGGACAACAGAGTCAGGAAGATGAGGGAACGGCAGAGGTCACCTGATCATCAACGAAACGTCCGAGCTGTGACCTTGTAGACTGCGGAGTTTAGCGACGAGCTGGCGAAAATAGCAGAACCGCCACGAGCATGACTAAGGACCATGAAGCCTATCGTCAGGGTAGTAAAACGGAGAATAGAGAAAACGGCAATGATGACTGGACAGAGAAGTGGACGAAACATCGTTGTAAATATCACTGAAAGAATGAAGAAATAGACATGTATGGAAAAAATTTGATATAAACATAACAACCTCAGATACCAGGGGGACCCTTTTCAAAGTCCAAAAGTTGTGTGTTTGGGAAGGAGACGGATAACAAGTACTTTATATCTTCTGAAGTTAAGTGTTTACGTAATTTGACTTTAAAACCTGCTAAGTTAGACGACAGCCTAATTTCGAGGGGAATATTATTCCAGAGGAAGGCATATTTGGAGGCAAAGAAGTGATAATGGTTCGAAGTGGAGCTTAAGGGGGGTGCAATAATCCTGGAGGAATTACGGGTGGCATAAGGTCTATCTGCGGGAATGAGAGCGTTGATTCGTGGAAGGTTAGGGGTAGAGTTAACGCGAAAGAGGAAACAGAGGCCCGCTTCGAGTCTTCTGACCCAAAGAAATGTCATGTTCGCTAACTGACATCTCTCCGTATAAGAAAGCGTGGATCGAGGAAGAGCGAATATTTTGCGAGTAAATACCCTCTGTACATTTTCAATCTTACTGCGGTCTGAAGCATTCATTAGACCAAAGAGGGGACAGCAGTATTCTAGGATGGGTAGAACATACATGCGATAAAGTTTTAACTTTATTTCCAGCAGGAAGAAATTGTGTGATATAAAACCACATATCTGTGCAGCCTTCGCAGATATTCGATCGGCATGAGGCGACAATGCTAGTTTATTTGTGTAGCTTAGACCTAAGTCTTTTATAGTGGATCGATTTAAAATTGGAGTATTTTGAAAGACTAGGGGACGAGGAAGCTTGGCGGGACCAAAACACATGAAACTACACTTGGATGGAGAGAATTCCATCTGCCAGGTAGCACTCCAACGTGAGAGTGTAAGTAGGTCCGCATTTATTTTATCAACGCATATGCTTGCCGTGTCCTTAGAAAACAAGTATATGCATTTTAGGTCGTCTGCATAAATGAGAGTGTGTGAATTTTTTAGAACAGTCGAAATTTCGTTTATGTATAGAATGAAGAGTAATGGACCCAAGACAGTGCCTTGAAAAACGCCACTCGTGATCAGCTGAGAAGTGGAGTAACTATTACCCACTAGGACCTTCTGGCTGCGGTTAGACAAGTAGGAACCGATGAAGTCGAGGAGAGGGGGACGGATGCCAATGGCTTCCAGTTTTACCAGAAGCCGTCTGTGCGGTACCTTGTCGAAGGCTTTGCTCAGGTCAAAGTAGATAACAACCACGGATTGCTGCTTGTTACGGAGGGAAGTAACGTGGTTAAGAAAAGCTAAATGACACGTCTCACATGATCTTCCAGGTAGAAAACCATGCTGCGAGTCACTTAAAAGCTTATTTTTTAGGCAAAAATCGAGAATTTGATTAAAAATTATCTTCTCCAGAAGTTTAGCTAGGGCCGGGGTTTTATGTACACCGCGGTAGTTATTTATTTCTGAACGAGATCCTGATTTAAAGACTGGAAGAATAATGGATGTCTTCCAAGTGTCAGGAAAGTAACCATTTAAGAGATAGACTGAAAATATATGGCTAAGTAATTTGGGAAAGGTCGACACTCTTTTAATAACTGAATTGGGGATACCATCAGTTCCGGAAGAGTGCGAGTTTTTTAGACAAATTATCTGTTTACGAATTAATTCTATGGAGAAATCAATGTTTCCGAGAGTATTGTCCGAGTATGGTTGAAACGACGGGACCGGTTCGGATTCTGTCGTAAAATGCTTCGCAAAGAAAGCATTGAATAAGTCAGCCTTATCAGACTCATCTACTACAAATGTTTTGTTTTCATTAAGCAATGGGGGTATTTCAATTCCTCGTTTTGCGGAGGCCCTACGACGAAACAGTTGTGCAACCGATTTTGCAGAGTTTGACTCGCTCAGGGCGCAAGATTCCCTGTGCTGGTCACGTGCAAGACGAATCTTTGACGCTAATTCGAAGATCTCTGCGATCCTTAGATGCACAGACAGCGAACTAGTAGCTCTATCTTTCAATCGAACTAGGGTTATCTTTATTTAGTAATACAAATTTGGAGGTGGGTAATTTGGTTGGAAGTTTGGAGAATAGCCATCGACTGGAGCAGGACAATTAACATAAGAAAGATGAGGGGGATAGCTGAAAGCTGCAGGTAGACAGCTCTGTGAGATCGATGGGCCACAGGGATACTTGCCGTGGTGAGTTTGCTGATAGTTACCGGGAAATTTGGAAAACCAAGACGGGAAAGTCGGAAAAGACGGGAAACAGAGGCTGGAGGGCGAGGTAAGGTAACTATGAGGATTAAGCGGTGGAAAGCCTGGCCCAGTATGATACTTGTGATAAGTAGGGTAACTTATATGTTTGTTAGCTTCCTGTTGTAAAGGCTTAGTTATTGTTTGGGAAGGCTGCATGCTCGCGGTTGAGTTCCGGATCCCACCCTTTCGACGACCTGAATTGGGTGCTTGAATAGAAGGTTTGGGAGGACTCTGATCGAGTATCGAAGCTGTTGGTCTACCTGACGTAGAAGGCTTTTCGAAATTTCTAGGAGGTCTACCAGAATTACTAGCTATGGCAACTGGATAAGCATTAAAGTTGGAAGTAGACGGGGATGTCTGGTGACTTGAGGGGGATGAGACAGTTGCTGTACTGGGGAGCAGTAATCTAGGTTTGGCAGGAATAAAAGTACATGGCTCGCTAGGCTTCCTAGGGCTACGACCAGGAACTTGAGCCGGTTGCGGTGAAATTACTATTGTATTCGAAGAACTTGACGCTATTCTTCGCTCCATTGGAGTGAGATCATGACAGAGGAAATACATTGCATTTCTCAGATATTTGGAAACAAGCTCTTGCTGTTTAAAAATTGCGTCTATTTCAATGGGTGAAAATAGCTTGACTAAAATGGGTGGGTTTTTACTGCGAGATGACAGTCTTATAGCCTCTGCTATTTTATAGTTAAATCCGCAGGAGTAGAGGAAATGCATTGCAACGTCCATTGGCCTAATTGATTTCGGAACGTTTTTCAGAATAAAATTGTACGAACTTTTTTGTCTATCCTGTGACTCACTTGCGACCAAATTAACGAGACTATCTAAACGTTTGCATTCCTGAGAGGAAACTGCAGCGATATTCCCATCAAAAAGGGTCCGAGGATTGAGAGAACTGACCCAAATTTCAACATAAACTCGCTGCAATTTTTCATTGCAGACAAATCTATTTGCTCGGCAGTCAGATCAGGCTGAATACTGATGTCAGGCTGAAGACTGATATCAGTAATGATGTTTGCCTTTCGCAGACACCGCTTGGGTCTGGAATTCTGTGGCTTCCTACTGAATGAAAGTGTCGCCTTCATCCTTTTCGAAGCAACAAGTAGACTTATCACGAAAACAGTTGGGAATTCAGAATAATACTAGAAGTACAAAACAAATGATTTGTACAGCGTTCTATGAAACAGAGGACAATATCTGACCAAATCAACGAAGGAGTTTGGTAGCAGATTTTGGCTAAGATAGTCAAATGTTACTTACTGATAATTTATTTAAGAAAACCAAAGACTTTGAGTCGTTTCTTCTCTTATATAAATCAATTTATATAAAGCTTCACTTATCTTCGAATTTGAACAAACCGCGTTCTGATGCTTTACTCATAATAGACGAGTATGATTTCTTCCGTCAAGACCGCTCTAGTAAACGTGGTGGTGGTTGTCTTCTCTATATTTAAGGTATTTTTAAGCATTTCCCATTCGTCCTAGATGCTGAGTCATTCTCGGGCAATTACTGCTTTGCATCCATTATCCTGCCTGCCCGGCAGAAGGCGATTATTGGATGCACTTATAGTCTTCCTAACTCATCTTCGTAAGATGATGAAAAGCTTTGCGAAATATTTAGGCTGATTTCGGAGTCCGCCTTTGATGCTTAAGTTATCGCAGGGGATTTCAACTTTCCCGAAATTGATTGGTCATTAAACTGTTGTCCATCCAGATTTCAGCCCTTCCTAGATACCATCATTTTTTTCAAACTGGCCTCAGTTGGTCCGTTCCCCAACAAGGGATCAGCATATTTTAGATTTAATTTTCACGAATGACATTTCTCCCGTTTTCGTTGACTACAATCAGAACCTCTTCCCAAGTGACCATACTTTGATCTATTGTTGCCTTCCGCTGGCTTCTACGAAGAAGGCTAGTACCACTCGTACCTACCGTGCGTTTGACCTAGCTGAAATTAATTTATTTAACAATTTTATGGACTCACTAGACTGGCAGGAGCTTTCCTCCGCGAACAGTGTAAAAATTCTCTGTGACTTAATGACGGCAATTTCAAATAGAATTTTGGAATTTGTGCCGATAAAAAATGTTAAGCCTTATACATTGGACCCCACCGTTCCTCATTTTCTTTCGTCTAGACTAAAGAAATTACAAAAACAGTTGAAAGACCAGTCTACTGGTTCATTATCTGTGCACCTTAGAATCGCAGAGATTTTCGAATTAGCGTTTAAGATTCGTCTTGCACGTGAGAAACAGAGGGAATCTTGCGCACCGAGCGAGTTAAACTCTGCAAAATGTATTGCCCAACTGTACCGTCAAAGGTCCTCCGCTAAACGAAGTCACGAAATCCCCCTTTTACTGAATGAAAATAAAAACTTTTTGCAAGATGAATCTGAGAAGGCTGAACTGTTCAATGCGTTCTTTGCAAAACACCTTACGACGGAATCTGAACCGGTCCCGTCGTTTCAGCCATGCTCAGTCAATACTATCAGTACCATAGATTACTCCATAGAAGTAATTCGTAAGCGCATTATCCGTCTAAAAATCTTACACTCCTCCGGAACTGACGGCCTTCCAAATTCACTTATCAAGAGAGTATTCAGCTTCCTCCGATTGATGAGTTATCTATTCTGAGATTATCGTTCAAACGTTTTCTTTCCTGACTTATGGAAGACATCTGTTATTCTTCCAGTCTTCAAGTCAGGATCTCGTTCGGACGTAAATAACTACCGAGTTGTTCATAAAACCCCGACCCAAGCCAAACTTCTGGAAAAGATCAGTTTTAATCAAATTCTCGATTTTTATGTAGAAAATAAACTACTCAGTGCCTCACAGCATGGATTTCTACCTGGAAGATCATGCAAAACCTTCCACTTGGCATTTCTTAACCTGGTTACTGCCCTTCGTAATGAACAGCAATCAGTCATCGTGATCTATTTTCACCTTAGTAAAGCTTTTGACAAGGTGCCGCATAGGCGCCTTTTAGTGAAACTGGAAGCCCTTGGCATCAGGCCTCCCCTCCTCGATTTCATTGCCTCCTACCTGTCTAACCGCAGCCAGAAGGTCTTAGTAGGCAATAGCTACTCGATGCCTCAGCCGATCACGAGTGGCGTATTACAAGGCACGGTTTTAGGTCCCCTGCTTTTCATTCTTTACATAAATGAAATTTAAACAGTGCTAAATAATTCGGAAAATTTCATTTATGCTGATGACCTTAAGTGTATTCACTCATTTTCTAAGGACACGGCCAGTACTTGTGTTGATAAAGTTAACGCAGACTTGCGTACTCTCTCAAGTTGGAGCGCTACATGGCAGATGGAGTTTTCTCCATCAAAATGTAGTTTCATGAGTTTTGGTCCCACAAGGCTTCCTGGACCCATTATCTTTCAAAATAGTCCACTGTTAGAAAGATCTACGATAAAGGATTTGGGTCTTACTTACACAAATAAGCTTGCATTATCACCTCATGCAGATCGAATTTCTGCCAAGGCCGCACAGATATGTGGGTTTATATCACATAATTTTTTTTTCCAGAAATGAAGTTAAAACTATGCCGCATGTTTGTTCTCCCTATACTAGAATACTGCCGCCCGCTTTTTAGCCTCATGACCAAGCATGACCGTAGTAAGATTGAAAAGGTTCAGCGAGTTTTCTCTAGTAAAATATTTTCTGTTTCTGGGTCTGGTATGGGTTATACAGATAGATGTCAATTAGCAAACATTAAATTTCTTTGGGTAAGAAGAATCGAAGCTGGTATATGCTTTCTGTTTCGCGTTAACAATAGTCGTAATCTCCCACAAATTAACGCTCTCCTTCCAGTAGACCGACCTGACGCCACTCGTAACTCTTCCATGATAATTTTACCACCCCGTAGCTCCACATCTAACCGTTCTCGCTTTTTTACCTCCAAATATGCTTTTATTAGGAACAAACTTCCTGTCGATATTAGACTGTCTTCTACACTATCGATTTTCAAAGGCAAATTACATAAGCATTTCAATTCAGAGGAAATAAAGTCGTTACTTTCTGTCTTCTACGTTTTTGCAACCTTCGCTGTGGTCTTCGAGATTGGCTCAGGAATCTGGTGGGTCGCAACTCGATGATGTTGCCTTCTCCTGTTGTCCCCGATGACCCTTCTTAACTTAACGATATATTATTTTTTCCCATGACTATAAACGTCCCGAACCCTCAACGTCAGGTCCCAAACTAACGACATCAAACCCTGTTAACTATTAAGGCAGTTTTTTCTCGTAAAGTTTTTTAAACTCGGTGGTCCGCTGAACTCATACACCGATTAAGGAGATCTTACCGCCGTTGATAATTATTTTATAAGAGTTCACTGCTTATCATCATTAGTTTTATTTTCACGATAGCACTAAGTTTGTAACGACAGGGCCCCTTGGGCCTTAAATATGCAAATTATTGGTATTATTATTTGATTATTATTATTATTATGCTGACAGCCTGACTGAAATAACTAAGAGGCTTTGTCACATGTCACCTAATG
Organism: Ligula intestinalis; assembly: GCA_036362985.1. Lineage (NCBI taxonomy): Eukaryota > Metazoa > Platyhelminthes > Cestoda > Diphyllobothriidea > Diphyllobothriidae > Ligula > Ligula intestinalis. The sequence goes on from JAYGXS010000146.1 coordinate 35,608, forward strand.
TGACCACACGACCACTAAAAACACGCTTTTTCAAAGTGTTCCGGCTGATTAATTCATCATGTGACGAAAAAATACTGACCTGCACGCTGGTGCAGTAGTAAACACAATAAGAGAGGGCCCCTGCATGTATTCCTTAACAAAAACTTAACTTTCGGGAATGAATGCACGAATATCGGCCAAATGTAAAATCACAGGACAAGAGTAAGGCATCATTAATAATAACGGCCCACGGCATGATTTTTAGGAAAGCACCACTTTGTCTGAAGCCGATCAAAATGGTTTTTAACGCTTAGCTTCCTTTGATGCAGTCTCAAGTAAACTTTGCCAGTACTTTCGGCTCGGCAAGTTGGGTGTTAAAACGCAAGTGCCTTTACTTGCTGTTTTGGAGCATGTTCTATTGTTCGCACGTGTCGGCACCCATCCAGAAGTTAAACGGAACACTTCGCGATATCGCTGATAAAAGAAGGGATATAAGCAACTCTATTCTGGCGCTCATAGTCAATTTCAGACATCCAGTGGAACCCGACGGATCTGTCTGAGTGACCTAAAAGGTCCCACCACAGTATCAAAATAATCTGGGTCAGCGTCTGCAAGCAACGGCAGAAGTGACCACGCTCACACTGGTAAAGCCGGTGTTGTGTGCGCAAAAATAACTTCCTACAAGTTCCGCAGCTGGCGTGGCACTTACTTACCCGTGCTTAATTCAAGTCAAGCCTAATTATTAAGGGAAATCTAGGCAAACGCCTTTAAACTCCATATCGGTACACAGTAGTTCGAAAATGCAATTGACAGTGACAAACATATCAAAGAAGGTTTTTTTTTCCAAGTAATATAATCACATGAGATGATGTCAGTGAGCACGAGCCAACCGGTGTTACAGAATGAAAAGAGCAGACAGTGATAAAACTCCTAAGGCATGGCTCAGAATTCACAAAAGTGTTTGGAGAATATGCCAGAATGCAGCTGTTAATGTTGGCGGCAGGTTAGGTGGTCCACCACGAGTTATATCCTGATCAGAAGGGCCAAACGGGGACGAGGACGAGACTGCAGAGTCACGAGAATGTCCCGAAAAATCGGAGCTGCCACCAAGATACGCTTTTGTCGATTTTCAAGGCCGTCATCAATGCGTCGAAAAAAAGAGAAGCCACCACGGCCGCAACTATCCGTTTATGGTCGACATAAGCCAACTGCACTCATTTATGCCTTGTTTGTCTCTCCCCTCTACATTCCCCATTCCCTAGAATACTCCACAAAACCCAGCCACCATAAAGAATTGTGTCTTATCAACTCTGCCTTCCCTTACCATGACTCACTTTTACGAAAACGAGGAAGAGGCCTGCACTTGTGCACCACTTCCATATAAATGGGTATAATTTAGGAAAATCATACGCATACTTGCCGAACCGGTGCACAGCAGACTTGGTGTTTGCCTCTTCTGCGTTTCTGACAAAAGTAATGCTCGTTTTTTTTCCAGTCCGCGCGCATGGGAGTCATTTCTATATAAAGTCGTTTTTTTAGGTTTCAATGTAGTTTTGATTAATGGGAAAGTCAAAGAATGGCACTAGGTTGATAATATTGACTCAACTTGTATCTGATTATCCGAAAAAAAGAACATGATTCAGGAGATCTTATGATTTGTTCGAGTCAGTGCAGCTCAATGATATCAGTCACAGTGGTTCTAATTTGTGATATTTAATGAAGGATAATGTTGTATCTGTTTAGTTATTCCTTAACGGATAAGATGTTTATTTAACCTTTTAACGTAAATTGTGCGTTTTTGCGTATCGCTTTTACATTTTTGTGGATCACCGTTTTAGAATCATATGAACATGTCAGTTCATTGCCGAAAAGAAAAAAAATGTCCCTAGCACTAGTCAAAAACTGGTAGGCCTAGGAGCAATCAAAAAGCTTGGTTTACCAAAGTATCGCTTTAAACAGAACGTCTGAGATATTGTTATGTCAAAAGTCACTTTAAGTCACTTTATTAAGTGAAGAAGGCTTTTGCCCTTGAGCTCCCTATTCACAACCAAAATCGCATAATAGGCACACCGTAACAATAGTACATAATACAAATGTACAAATGTAGGCTTAACATCAGCGATAAGTGTGAGCCAGTTGCAAGGTGCTGCTACGGACACTTTGTTCATTATATCTGCCACAGTTTCTCAGCAAATGAGAATGAAGTTTGTGTTTAAAATGCCAACAGTATCTGAGAGGGCCACATCTTCCGGGAGTCCGTTCCACGCTCCAATGACCCTCTGAGAGAATACGTTTCGTCGAACGTCGATACGGGCCGGTTTCCTCTGTGGTTTAAAAGGATGACCTCGCAGATAGTCAGTCCGAGCCAATTCGAAGAAATCATCAAATTCTAGGGCGCAGTCTTGGCCTCTAACAATACGGTGGGTTTGTATGAGTTCCCCGCGGAGTTGCCTATAATTGAGAGGGAAAAGATCAAGTTCGGTCAGTCTGTCTTCATAAGGCAGATTACCAAGATTCTTGACCATCTTCGTAGCCCTTGAACCACGAACGCCAGGCCTGGACAGCATACTCCAAGTGGGACCGAACAAACGCTCCGTAGGTTTTCCTGAAGAGCTCCTTGTCAATGTTGACGAATCCCCGCCTAATCGCAAACAGCACCTGTGTCGTGCGTTTAGCTGCCTTTTAACACTGAGTAGATGGTTTAAGTGAGGAATTTATTAGAACACCCAGATCCTTTTGTTCGTTCAAATTTGAAAGTGGGTGCCCATCGAGGAGGTATTGGAAGGAATCGTTCTCCTCATCAGTCCTTCTAGTACGGAGTCTTAAAACCACACACTTACTAATGTTGAAGTTTAAAAGCCAACGAGCAGACCAGCAGCTAAGTCGATTGAGACTCTCTTGAAGCGCTTTCCTATCGGCGTCAGACCTGAGGGCTCTCCAGAGTTTGACTTCGTCGGCAAACCTGATAGCGCTGCAACCCAGGTCGTTGACACAGTCGTTGATATAGATAAGGAAGAGCAGTGGCCCTAAGTCAGAGCCTTGGTGGACGCCACACAGCACAGATATAGGGTTTGAATTTGAGTCACCGATGCACACAGTTTGCGATCGCCCTGTGAAAAAATCTGTGATCCATGCCAGCAGGTTTCCTCTTATGCCAATTTCTGACAATTTATACATTAGACGCTTATATGAGACGCTGTCGAATGCCTTCTTGAAGTCCGTATAGATGACGTCAACCTTACCATCTTCATCTAGTGCGCGAGTCCACTGCTCAGTGGAGAGTAGAAGGTTGGAAAGGCAAGAAAGGTTCTTTTTGAAGCCATGTTGGAGCCCTGAAGTAGGTTGTTCTCCTCCAAGAACTTCATTGTCGTCTTCTTAATTATCGTTTCCATCACCTTACAGCAAATGCAAGTTAGGCTGACGGGCTGGTAATTGTTGACCTTCGTTCGGCTCCGCCCTTGTATATCGGGTAAATATTTGCCATTTTCCATCCGGATGGCAGTTTTCCTAGTTCAAATGAAGAACGAAAGATATGTGCTAGGGGCTCTGAGAGTTCGCTTGCCAATTCTTTCAGGAACTTGTCTGGTATATTGTCTGGACCAGATGACTTTGCTTCTTTGAGGCTCTGTAGCTCCCTCTCAACTACAGATGTTGGGAATAGTAGATAATGAAGTGCTGTACCGGCGTTTACAACAGCACTGTTGGCATTATCAAAATGAAGCTCGGTTTCCCTAGTGAATACCGGGGCAAAGAACTGGCTACAGTACTCGGCTTTCTCGTCATTCTCCACGACTTCTCCGCCATCATCATTCTTGAGTACTGCGACAGGATCCTTGCTTTTTAATCTTCTGTTAATATAGCGGAATATAATTTTGTGCTTTTCTTCGGCCTGCTGGAGGATTCTTGATTCATAGTTTTTCCTGGCCTGGCGAATTGATTTTTTACTGCATTTCTTTGGCGTCGGAATTCCTCGAGGTGTACTGGCGACCCAGTTTTCCTGAATAACTTCCATTTCCTATTCTTCTTCTTCTTCTTCAGTTGCGTGTTAAGGTCTCTCGTCAACCAGGCAGGACGACTAGTCGTCTTGTGTACATTCACCGGACAAAAGCACTTAATCAGATCTAATGCAACCCTCTTGAGTGATCTCCATACCTCCTCCGGATGCAACTTGAGCAGGTAGTCCAAATTCACGGACGATAGTGCATTCTTCATTGAAATGAGATCTGCCTTCCATATGTTTGGCTGTTCCTCCGTTTTCCTCAGCCGTTGATTATGGAGTGAGTAATCCCACATTAGCGTCGTATGGTCACTCTTACCGAGCGGAGCACTTGAATGCATTTCATCTATGTAGGATGAATCCTTCGTGAAAAAGAGGTCCAAACAAGTAGCCCGCTGGTTTACTCGAAATCTGGTTATGCCCTTAACGTTCTGAACTGAAGATAGGTCAAACGTGAAATCCATTAATTTGCAACTAAAGGAAGTTGACGCCACCTCCACTGTCAGGTTGTTCCATTCAATTGCAGGGGCGTTGAAGTCACCAACGATGAGAAACGTCCTGGTGGCTAGCAGCTTCTTTCAGCAGACCAAGGAGCGAGTCGTCGGCTCCACTCAAAATGTTTGGTGGCCGGTAAACGGCCAGCAATTCAAGGTTCTGTGAATTCGCCTTCTTGATCTTTAACCGGACGGACTCATACTCCAGGGCTACAGTGTGTTCTCTTTCTACAACAGAGATTTCAGTTCTGACATACACGACAACCCCACCTCCTTGTCGGTTTTGGCGATCTTTGCGGAAAAGCTCGTATGCTGGTTTCGAAATCTCCGAATCTGTGATTTCTGTGTTTCGCCCTGTTTCCGTTATGGCAACTACATCAGGTTTCCGCTCCGAAAGTACTGCATTGAGTTCATCAATTTTTTAGGGAAGACTTTGGGCATTTGTGTAAAGAAAGCAAAATTTAGACTTAGTCACCACTTTATTCAGGCGGTTGCCTCTTGCGTGAGATTGCATGCAGGGAGCTGTCGGTGCTGATGGAGACGGACTGTTGTCCATCCCGACTAGGCTGTTAGTGCTATCGACTTTCTCCAGAGGAGTGACCTCGGGACATGGACGATCTGCCCGTTCAGAATTCGAAGATTGCTCTCGCCGAGTTCGCATCTCCTGTGCAGTTCTACTTTTAGCAATCTCCATTTCTCCCGCTCCCCGGGGGAAAAATCCCGCTGAAATAAACCGTTGGGTGTGAGTATCTAAGTATTGGTTTCCTGCTTAACAATAGCTGGACCTCAGCCTCACTCTTCAGAACAACCTTCAACGGTCTTGGTTGGCGTTTTTCACCTTTTGAGTTTGTTATACGGCCCATTCGGAATGCCTTTAGAACTTCAATTTTCTCCTCACCCTTTAGGAGGAATTTCAGATATTCTTTAAATAACTTCCTGTCCTTTTCTTATCTTGATTTCGGGGTATCGGAAGTACCTTCTGTCATGACTTTTATGACTATGCAGTTTATACGAGCGGTACTCACCTTCCGACTGTCGTCCCCTTCTGCTTCTCTAGGGTTTGTTAGGACAGATTCGCCTCGAGGTTCAGCGCTCCTGTTCGTTTTGGCCTGCGAAGGTGCCCTTTTTGTTTGGCTCGTGCTCAAGCTCGGCCAACTTATCTAAGCACTTGGGCTTGGTTGGCCTTTTTTGGGAGCCCGAGAGCGCTTTTACGTTCTCTGAGAAGCCAGTGGGTTGGCCATTTCCCCTGTCCATGGAAGACTACCAACTCCGTCAAGCACCCTGGCTGCCGGATCATTTTTGTGCGTAGACACTTCGGCGAGGGATTTTGCTTCTCCGTACGTAAAGTTTCCTCGCTCAAGTTCACGCATCGCCGGTTTCTCCTCACGAGGGAGAAATAGAGATAACATTTTCAGCTCCTCCATCTCTACTCTAAGACTATTAACCACCTTCTCAAGGTTTGTAAATTTGTTCAAAAAGGTTAAATATGATACGAAGGCTTCATCTTCATGAGTTTCATCCCTTAAATTTTACGACTTTTAGTTCGCTTGGCAGGAGGGGATTTCAAAGAACTTATAGATCGAGTTTATGTAGTTGTCAACGGAATGTGGAAACAAACACTACATCCCGTGATGGCGAAGAGAGGTAGGCACTCGACTTCTACGCGACGGGTCCACGATTCGGATCCAGGCGGTGGCGTGACTTTTTTCCTTGTTGCGATGATGTCGGGATTCCGAATCCGGGCGGTGGCGTGACTTTTTTTCCTTGTTGCGATGATGTCGGGATTTCGAATGCAGGCACTGGCGAACATTCCTTCCCATCTTCCAAAGCTACATCGCACATAGTTTCAATTTTTTTCTGTCACCATCATTTCACAACAGACCGTTAATGCATAAAATAGTAAATTGGATTGCTTTTTGACTGTTAATAACCGATTTTGATTACTATCATCCTGTGTCTTCGTGGTGGAGTTGATTAGACGCTCAACTTGGTGTTCGTAAATTGAGTCTACTGAACTCGAGAGACTATTAGCCCTTTTAGCGGGGGGTGATTTGTCACATCAATCTTACGACTTCTGCCGTCTAAATTACGACTAGGGCTTTTAAACCAAATTAAACTAGAGTCTACAGTCGGCTCCAATGGTGTGGTGGTAAGGACTGATACCGGCGGACCATAGATTTTCAGTTCGAGTCCCTCTTGCGCCGCGACTTTTACAAGCTGATCTACACGTTTATTTTTGTCTGCCATAATAGATCAGACTGACGATAAACGATATTAAAGCTCTATGCAATATGTATAAAGCGTTCAACTGTATGAAAAAGGTTATTGAAACGACTCAGTTGTTTGTAGAGTGCTGGAATCCGGGAGAATTGTTGACAGAAGGCAGTGACGGAGATGATGCTTGTTTTGACTAATGTCCTGTCGTGTCTTCTGAGGCTGGAGTTATTGCGAAAGTGAATCCAATATCTAATAACGAAAGTCCGCCAGAGGGTTAGGTGAACCGAAATCCCGAAAATAATATTTCCCACGATTTGGGAAGATTACGTCAAGATAAAATGGCAAGCTGTAAACAGCTTTTAGTCTTAAATGGGCATTACCAAAAACATCAGCGGAAAGTAAAATAACCCCTTGTAGCAGAGTCATGTGTACCTTTCTGAACAATAACAACATGCGCAATGAAACTGTGTTGGTACTCAGAATTTAGATGGCGTAGAAAATTCCTTCAGATATCAAAAAATGTGGATTTGGGTCAATAATGTATCTATTTCTTTCAATAAACTCACACGGAAAGCAATCCGTTATATTAATGCATATAATAAATACACCAAGTTATGTTTTAAACCATGCCCTTAAATGCCGATCATCAGATTTCGCCAGTCAGGTGATCTGCACTATATATTCCGAGAGAGAAGGCACCTGTGTGAAGTTTACGATAAGAGCGTGCTTTCCAGGTTGTTCTTAGTCCCTATGATTCACAGTTACCCATATTTTGGTTCAGGGTCATGGCCCGACTGTCTGACTTACATGAAGTGAATTCATGATACTTGTACGACAGACGGGGAGAAAGGTGCTTGCACGTAAACCAATTTTTTGATTATTTTGCCGTAAGTCTGAAACATTATTTCGCAGGGTGGACGAGGCATTAGTTCGGAAATCTAATAATTTGTGTTGACTGATTAAAATGTGTGGCATAAATACTGTCAACATTGCCATGTCCCGCTGCTACCATGCAATAAATCGCCCAAAAAATGAGTGGGATTTCACTTATTGCACTTATTGACAATTTTGCAACTGAATGTCGGCTAGCGATACTTAAAATTGCATGTCATGGTCAGGCTTAGCACCACTATGCCCCGTTGCGCTGAAGTCGCTCAGCGCTGAGAGAAAACTGGTACGAGCATGCTGAATTAAAAGCCCAAACTCTGGTCGACATCTCAGTCACACAGTATAGATCGGCTTAGTAAGTAAAATTGTGCCGCCTTTCAAATGGCAAAAGTAATGTGTCAGGAGCGCACCTGATCAAAGGCTCTGAGTAAGTAGTTAAGGTACTTGAAAGTATCTGCCTACAATCTATATGGAAGTAGAAAAATTTTAATTTTAACGGGCCCACGCATATTGACTTTGTTAAAACGTGGCATATTCGCCAATCCTACCACACCTAACGTGTGTTTTGAGACGGAAATGACGTTCACGATGGGACCGTTAGTCAATAATGGTTTGTGCTGACATCTTGAGTGAGAAAAATACAAGTGCCGGTGACACGGTACTTAACTGTGGCCACATAACTGGTATGACAGGCTTTCTCACGGAGGCACCCGCGAAGGCGAGAGTGTTCTGGCCAATCTACCCATCGCCTGGCACTAATCTGGGCTCACCACAATCCACCTTAGTGGCAGAAATGGTTTTGCGAGAGCTACAATGACTGCCTTCACCCAAAATGAGCCTGTATTTTGGCGTAGTTAACTTAACTTCATCAACATTATCATCAAAGGAGATGCGGAAAAACTGCCATATCTTGCTCACTTGAATAACTTTTGATATAAGATGCCCCACGGTTGAAAAGTAAGCGCTGAAACCGCTTCGTGTGATGCGTTCTTGAAGAAAAAGAACAACGGCGACACTTACACGATGGTTTATGGAATGGTAACAAGCACAACAGTCCTTCATAGCTTGCATAGCAAGCACCCAGTTGTCCGCAACCGAAGCTGTGTAAAGGTGATGTTTAAGCAAATGCATACTCACTGTAATAGACCAATAGAAAAAGCTATTTAAAGCGCAATTCGGGTGGATATTTTATCCAAAAGAATTTTTTTAAATTTTTATCTACGTGTACGCCCGGTGGACACAAAAGGAGGACCACCGAGGATATGACACGTTCGACCATAAATCAATGACGTATCTGAACCACTCGAGCGCATTGCTGCCTTACTAGAAGTGGTAATTGCACATCGTGACAAGCCAGCAATGACGGATAATGAAAAAAAGACGGATATACACCTCCAGAACAACATGGGTTCGTGCATCGCACTACATGCTTAAGTTGTCCTTGTAACTTTGCAGACCAAACTGAACGCATTCTCTGTTCGTACATTCCCGCATATAAGCCAGCTGTCGGACAGTGCTACGCAGTGTCACAAATGGCTGCTCACAACAATGAGACGGCCAATAGCGTTAACGTCACATCCGACGAGTTAACTGATCACGCCGGCAGGAAAACAGGAAGAAAATGAAGTGAACCTTGAGCCTCCGAAGAGAAGTCAGTGAACAGGTATATCGAGCTGGCACCCGCAGTTATATACGCACGGCCGACAATGGTTAAACAAGGTTTCCTGCCTATCACCTCACTCCATCATGACTGTTACACTTTTTCTGTCCTCAACATACGTTGCCGTCTTTTCTTGGTCCCTTTCTACCTTTGATGGTGTTTTTTCACAATACTTTGAAAGCAAAGGACAATAAACACATTGATTTGGTGCCAAGCAACCCTGTTTCCTCATTCATGCAAATGCATGAAAGTCGAACATGTATTATCATTTTTCAGGTTCATTAACATTTTTTGGCACTACACGGTGCCTCGCATTTCAAAGGCCTTCATGTTGTATGAAAATCAGCATGTTAAATACCCCTCTGGAATGCTGACTGCTGCGCCAATAAGTAGTCCATGTGTTGGTCCGCCTCAACCGAATTCCCTAGCACTTCAGTGCCACACCCGACGGCCGCATAATAATTTAAATATATTGCAGCAAAGCAAGTCAGAGAAATGAGATGGAATCTGTCTCGATACTTTCTGTTAATTTGATGGACGTTTCTTGCCAATCGGTTAAACGGATTGATGGGTAGATGATAGATTTGTAATCATAAAGACCTACAAAGTGAAACAACTATATCAAATGTAGAATAGCGATTTTCCTCCTATGTCGTGTATGTGCGAACACGAAACGGCGGGTATTCTCCTATTTCTAGGCGTGACTTTTCAAAAAAAATGATGGCAGCTTCAGAATGAGCGTCGATCAAAAGGGCTCAAATACCGATGACATCCTCTACTACGAAAGCAACCATTCAGGAGCTCACAAAAAAGTGTTCGCACAATTTTCTACCAAACGTTTCGTTACTGCGGCAGCGATGACCTACGCAAAACAAAGATGTCTTATTGATATTGCTTACTCCATGTCAACAGATTGTCAGTCGGCTTTTTTAAAAGACCGTCAGAGGCGCCAGAAACAGACATAAGCGCCCGATACTAATGGTGCACCAAAACCGCAAAAAGTTAGTTTCCTTCACCTAGCTGCAAAAATTTCCGAAATGCTCAAACATCAACTTAATGTGAGGGAACTGAAGTGTTTACCACGATCAAAACGAAACAGGCGCGAAAATTAATCAACGTTCGGCACTGAAACCTACCAGGATTAACCATCAGGTAGGCTTGAACGTGCCTTACGAAGATACGCGCATACTACTAAATTTTGAGAATTACTTACCATCACTAATCACGACTACTACCACTAATACAACTGCCAAAACTGTTGAATTACTACTATTTCTACTGATACCACTAGTCTGTGGTTGGCCGCGTTGCATATCCCTCGCACGCGATACCTACGCTGAACAGAACGAATGACGTGTGAAAACCTGAAACAGGCCAATCGTTACAAGGTCACGTTAAATAACATTGATTAAGCATGTTTAACCAGAACACAGCAGAAGACGCCTGAAAATATCGGAACACGCCTGAGCCTGGTATACAGTACTATCCGAGTCAACTTTATCGACCACGACCACATTTGCGGACGCCGGCGCATATAAGCGCCGTCCATTTCCCTACCTCCACGCATAGACATAGCAATACTCACCTTCTCCCCCACCAAATTTTTTCTACAACATTTTGTTGATCGCCCCCTTTGATATATTCACTACCTTTCAGTCATTGTCCATCCTCTTGCGAAATGTTGCCTTACACGACCTTTTCACTCTCTGTGTTGCTCATTTACTCAGATGATTTACCGTTCTTCTTTTTCATTTATAAACAAATCTGTAACGCACACCTGCGTGTCTTCGTGTACAAAAAAAGAACCGATTAAATTGTAGGTGCATCGTCAACAGAGATTAAAAGTCATATATCAGTGTCCATATTGATAGTTAATTATTTATCTGGGATTAATGACCTCCGTTGTATATAATAACGTGATAACAATTGCACCGGTTAGAATGTGAAGAGAGCCCCAGTTGGATGTAAGACGGACCGACAACCAGTGCATGTTTTATTGAATAAATTACTTCAGATTGCATTTGATATACAGTGCATTGTAATCTCCTCATTGAACATTTAGTTGTAGGTATGGATCAGATTGAATTGGATTGGGCTGAAAACGCACAGGTTAATCTGTTTTTTGAGATTCATTAGTCTGAAGAAGAAGATGCAATCACAAGAACAAGGACTTTATTTTCCTGACGTTTCGGATTCCGTCGGGAATCC